>PISX010002102.1:0-171160 GCA_004024625.1 Mellivora capensis
AGAGGATGTGGAGAAAGGGGAACCCTCTTACACTGTTGGTGGGAATGCAAGTTGGTGCAGCCACTCTGGAGAACAGTGTGGAGATTCCTCAAGAAGTTAAAAATAGAGCTTCCCTATGACCCTGCAATTGCGCTACTGGGTATTTACCCCAAGGATACAGATGTGGTGAAAAGAAGGGCCATCTGTACCCCAATGTTTACAGCAGCAATGGCCACGGTCGCCAAACTGTGGAAAGAACCAAGATGCCCTTCAACAGACGAATGGATAAAGAATATGTGGTCCATATACACTATGGAGTATTATGCCTCCATCAGAAAGGATGAATACCCAACTTTTGTAGCAACATGGATGGGACTGGAAGAGATTATGCTGAGTGAATAAGTCAAGCAGAGAGAGTCAATTATCATATGGTTTCACTTATTTGCTGAGCATAACAACACGGAGGACATGGGAAGATGGAGAGGAGAAGGGAGTTGAGGGAAATTGGGGGGGAGATGAACCATGAGAGACTATGGACTCTGAAAAATAACCTGAGGGTTTTGAAGGGGCGGGGGTGGGAGGTTGGGGGAGCCTGGTGGTGGGTATTGTGGAGGGCACGCATTGCACTGGGTGTGGTGTAAAACTATGTATGAATTCTGTTACTCTGAAAAGAAATAAAAAGAAAAAAAAAGAATTATGCCTGTGTTATCTATCCAACTCTCCATCTTTGATGAATTTAGTATTTTGTCTCTTTACCATTGTATGTAACCTTTAAGTCCAGAGTACCTGGTTATCCCATTTGATGACAGATGACATCGGAAAGGTTTAATTTTCACCCTTGCTTATACTTATGGATTAGTCTGTGCTTTTTAGTCTTTATAATTTTAGCATTTTGGCAAAGATATTATTATTTATTTAGTGCATGTTTTGGATATTTTGTAATAAGACAGTTTCAGAAAACCTAAAATAAAATAAAGACGTAGTAGTTATTATATATTCTGAGGTATCGACCACATTTTAAGGATTGCTTCCAAATTCCACTCTTTGGGAAAACCTCACCATTGGATCATTTTTTCTGTCAATTTTATATAACCTTTATATATTTAAATAAGCTTTAACTATAGGATCACTAAATAGAAACATACTTCTGAATTTTCACAGAGAGAAATAAATGATTAAATAACTCACTATTGTTTGGTGAAATACTTATTGAAATAAATATTGGGTATATGTGTTAGTTAATAATAAAGGCAAATATAATTTATACTTTAAGAGAATCAAATCATTTTCTTTGTGAACTGGTTTTGTTCAAAATGATGCCATTCATATGTCTAATTACCAAACATTTCCCCTTCTTATAACCCTATGAATTGCAATCCTTCCCACTGAAATTTCAGACTCTTATCCTCTTCTCCTTAGTTCAAGATTTCATTTTGCCTGACTGTCTTTGGAATTTCCATGTCTGGGTAGATTTCCTATATGTATAAAATTAAATTTGATTTTTTTCCTCTTAATCTGTCTCATTTCAATGTGGTTCTTCGTCCTGACAGAAAGGATTTTTGAAAGGACAAGAAATTCTTGTTCCCTGACAACACAAAGACTGAAAGTTTGGAGGACAGTCTATCATATAGTTCTGTTCTTTGGGGGTTTGGGAGGGTATGGTGGTGGGTATTAAGGAGGGCATGTATTACATGGAGCACTGGGTGTGGTGCATAAATAATGAATCTTGGAACACTGAACAAATAAAATTTAAAAAAAAGAAAATGTAAAAAAAAGTCTGGGACCACTTTTGATGGAAGATAAGATTATAGAATGAATTTTCTTTCTGGAAATATAGGCACATAGTCTTTATAAATAGAACACTAAGTAATTAACAATTGTGGTCAGACTGCATAATTCTGTTTGGGGTAAAATTATATTTTTCTTAATTCTTCATATGTAAATTATTGTGTAGACTAGCTCCAATACAGGTGGATAATTTCCTAATGCATTTCTTAAGTGTGTTCTGTGAGACACTATATGACATGCCTCATAAAAAAAATCAACATTATTTTATGGTCAATTAAGTTGCTCTCCCTTACATACCATATTAAAGGCACAAAAATGTTTTGGAGCAAATAAATCTGTTTACTTTTGAATATTTTTGTGTTGGTAGAATTATACTTTGGCCATCTATCCATTTTTATTAGTGTTAGTTTTATTTACCCTTTCTATTAGCATTCAAAAGAATTAGAACATCATTTGAGAAACTGGACAGAAATGAGTCATTTGGGCTTCAGTGTAAGTGAAATCTAGGTGAAGTTAAAATTTGGAACTTCTTACTTCATTTTTCTTCCTTTGGCCTCATTATTCCTTGTACTCCTACTCTTTTGCTGTTTGTGCCATGCTCTCACAATGTCCTAATTTCAGTGAAAGAAAAATGGAAATAATCAATCTACATTAATTTTTTTCTTGGGTATTGGAATACATGCTCAGTTAGACTTAGAAGATCTGAATTCAAATAGCAGATCTGCTATTGACTAACCATATAACTTTAGACAAGTTAACCTTCAGAATTCTGTACCATGAAAAAAATAAACAATCATGCCTCCATCTACCTCACAGAGTTATGGTGAAAAACATAAAGATTAATTAATTAGTGCTCATTTGTTGGTAGTGACTTTTTTGAACATTAAAATGTTATGAAATTTTAAGATAATTTTTATATGTATATTGTTGTTATACATACATAGAATATATTATATGTGTTGTTACATATCATAGACTTGTTGCAAAAAACGTTATGTCAGACAGCCTTAAAAATAAAATTATTTTCAAATGTAAAAAATGAAGCTATAATCAGATGCAACAAAAGATAAGAACCAGATAGTAAAATGAAATCAATAAGGGTTCATATATGTATGTACATGCTGTCTGGGACTGCCTGCATAATTGAATTGACAGAATTGTTACTATTTCTTTTCTTCTTCAATTCCAGTATAATTAACATACCGTGCTCTATTAGTTTCAGGTGTACAATATAGTGGTTAAAGAATTATATACATTACTCAGTGCTCATCATTAGTGAGTGTACTTAGTCGCCTTCACTCATTTCACCCATTTCCCCATCCACCTCCTATCTATAACCATCAGATTGTTCACAATGGTTAAAAGTCTGGATTTTGGTTTGTTTCTTTTTTCTTTGTTCAATTGTTTTATTTCTTAAATTCCAGATATAAGTGAAATCCTATTGCATTTGTCTTTTTCTAAGTGCTTATTTCACTTAGCATTATACCCTATAGATCCATCCATGTTGTTGCAAATGGCAAGATGTCATTCTTTGGTATGGCTGAGTAATATTCCACTGCATGTATATACCAATTCTTCCTTATCCATTCATCCATCCATGAAACTTGGGTTACTTACACAATTTGGCTATTGGAATAATGTTGCAATAAACATAGGGGTGAGTTTATCTTTCCAATTAGTGTTTTCATATTCTTTGGGTAAATACCCAGTAGTAGATTACTGAATCATATGATAATTCTATTTTTAATTATTTGAGGAAAACTCCATACTGTTTTCCACAGTGGTTGCACCATTTTGCGTTCCTAGCAAAATGCACGAGGGTTTTTCTCTATATCCTGACACTTGTTTCATGTTTTTGATTTTAGCCATTCTGACAGGTGTGAGGTGATATCTCCTTGTGGTTTTAATTTGCATTTACCTGATGATGGGTGACGTTTTTGAATATTGTTTACATGTGTCTTTTGGCCCATCTGGATGCTCCTTTGGGGAAATGTCTTTTCATGTTTCCTGCCCATTTTTAATTGGATTATTTTATTTTTGAGGTTGGGCTGTATTAATTCTTTATATATTTTGGGTACTAACTAACTAACTCTTTATCAGATTATGTTACTTCCAAATATCTTCTCCCATTCAGTAGGTTGTCTTTTAGTTTTGTTGATTGTTTCCTTTGCTATGCAAAAACTTGTCATTTTGATGTAGTACTAGTAATAGTTTTTCTTTTTGTTTCCCTTGCTTTAGGAGGCAGATCTAGAACAATGTTGCTAAGGCTGATGTCAGAAAGATTACTGCCTGTGTTCTCTTCTATGATTTTTATGGTTTCAGGTCTCACATTTAGGTCTTTAATCCATTTTGAGTTTATTTTTGTGTATGGTGTGGAAAGTGAGTTTCATTCTTTTCATGTTTTCCAATACCATTTGTTGAAGAGACTGTCCTTTTCCCATTGCATATTCTTGCCTCTGTTGTCAAAGATTAATTGACCAAATAAATCATAGGTTTGTTTCTGGCTCTTTATTCTGTTCTGATGCTCTATGTGTCTGTTTTTGTCCCAGTACCATACGGTTTTGATGACTACACCTTTGTAGTATAATTTGATATCTGGAATTGTGATATCTCCAGCTTTATTCCTTTTCAAGACACCTTTGGCTCTTTGGGATTTTTTTGTGATTTCATACAAATTTTTAGATTATCTGTTCTGGTTCTATGAAAAATGCTATTGGTATTTTGATGGAGATTGCATTAAATCTGTGTATAATTACTACTCTTAAATCCTGTATTCAAAGATCATTTGTATAGCAAAAGTGGGAAAAATAGGAATGTTGTAGGATAGTTTAATAGAAATTAAAGAAAGGAAAGATTTCTTTAGGGACAAAAATGTCATTTAAATCTAATTTCTTAAAACTACAAAATTATTGGTAACAAAATAAATCTATTCAAATGAAAAACATTTATCATGTAATACTCTCAAACTTTTGTGAATCAGTCAGAGAGTGTCAGGTCCTTGGCTTGATCCAGTGGCCAACACTAAAGACTCTCTTACTCAGTGTAAGAATGCGTTTTACTTTGTTAGCTATTGAAAAGTCAACATGGAAAAAATATTTGGCTTTTATCCCTTTAAAGCCTAAAGATGTTTGTCCAATTATTTGCCTAAGATAAATCCTTCTAATCTTTAATCTAAGTAAAAATCTACTTTTTAAAAAATATTTTACTTCATTCACTTCTTTCATAGCATTTGCATATTTTAACATTATTAGATTTTTTTGAATTACTATACATCCAGCTTGTAGCCTGAAGCCTCCCAGAACAAAATACCATGATTTTTTCTTTGCTATGTTTTGTCCTCCAACTATTGTGCTTGGCTCCCAATATTGAATGAATAAGTGCATAAATTGCTGAAAGCTATTTTCTAATAAATATCTGGTTAGCAGAAATTCTTACAAAGAATATTATTAAGAAATATGAATGAATTAGAACATAAACATGATTTTGAGTGAAAATAATTAGACTGAAACAAAACGCTACTGCATGACTCCATTTAAAATAGTTCATGAACAGACAAACTCATGATATCAGAAGTCAGAATGTTGCTAATTCTTGGTGGGGGGTGTGGGCAACAGTTACAGAAGGAGCACTGTGGGGCTTCTGGGATACTGGAAATGCTCTGTTCCTTAATCTGTTGCTGGGTATCCAGGTGTCTTCAAGTATATGTAAAATCCATTGAGCCTGACCTGTGTACTTCTTTATATGTATGCTATCCTTTAATAAAAATGTGTTCAGAAATAATATCTAATTGCCTGAAGCAAAAATAGATTGGATCATTTGGCTGTCCTTTTTTATTCTAATGGCAAATATTAAGTGAATTTTCTGTCAGAAGTCTTAAAGATACCTCATATCCTCTTCTTCACTTAGCTTTTAAGAGACATTTGCAAGAAAAGAGGCAAGCCACCAATGATTATCAAATCAAAGATCTTATAGATGTCCATTTGAGCATGACAACCTTCACAGCAGACTAATTTTCTATTTCTCCAGCACCCACTTCTTTCCTCACACTCCTGTTATGCTACCAACTTTAAACTGGATTTCTCTCTCTTCTCCCAGCTACATACTATGAGTTGTATCAGATCTTTTTTTCCACAGTATTTCATGCCCAAAAGATATTCAGTGTATTCCCAGATACAGGAAAAATGGAAATATTATCCAGTAATCAAAATGAACAGACTGATCTATGATTCTTTCTCAAGTTTTCCTCTTACAGTTGAGAACCATGTTGGTTTATTCAGAGACTGGGTGTTGATTTTTTATCTCCAGTCAAAACACAATCTTGGATCCTCTTCATTGCTGGAAAAACATTTATATCTTTGGCACTCAAACCAGTGAGGAAAAAATTGTCTTTCCTAAAGATAGATGTCCTATAAAAGTGCTCTGGGATCAATCCCATGATGAAAGGCTTGTTGCTTCCACATGGAGAGACTAGGAAATCCATAGTTAGGTATGTGTGACTTGAATTAGGAATACACAAAAATCACAAAATAAACACCATGGTTTTGCATCTACTTGCTAGACAGAAACACTGGCATTAATAATATGACTGTGAAAGTCCAGTCTCCCTATTTTCATATGTGTATATGCAGCTCTTTTTGTAGTACTATATATCATACTTACCATATACTGTTTACCCCCACATTTTACTTGTCATCTGCCCAACCTTCCCCTAATAAACCTTGAAACTGCTAAAGAGAGATAACTGGTAAGACCTGTCTGGCAAAACCACAGCAAGATTTGAAAGGGAGGAAAGTTGTTTAAGAAGGTTATGGAGTTGCAACTTATTTCCTCGAAGGTTTTCAACAACAGCAACAACAACAACAACAAAATTGTATATTGAAGAGTTAAGTTTAAGACGAGTTCAGTTTTCATTCTAATACTCCTTACATGTCATGGACCTTTTGTAAATGTTAGTTTCCTCCATATGAAGTGAGACACGATAATGATAACAAGTTGTTATTAAGCAAACTTTTTCATGGATGTTGTGAAAACAAATAAGTTAAAGTTATTGGAAGCATACTGAAGACATAATAAATATGAGTAAATACTGAATGATGTATTTGATATTCTCTAATAAAAGGGGATGTGTAATGACCCTTCAGACTGGGGTCTTTGGATATTCTTTGGATATTCTTCCAATATAAAAAGTCATCATTTTTCATTTTTTATAAGGTACCTTTAAATTCCATGCCCCCATTTTTCATTTTTATTTAGTTCATTCACATAATTGAGAGCAGAGTTATAGAAGGATTGCTAGGACTTAACAACAACAACAAAAAGTTGCTGGGGGGAAAAGGTCTGGAACTTCAGAGGAAAGGAATGCAGTTCATACAGTACTAAGAAGGGGAGATGTTTCATAATTAGATGTTTGTCCTGCCATATATATGGGTCACTCAGATAAAATTTATCTTTGCTAATAACCCTTATTCTGGGAAAGATCCCTAGTGTAGATTATTCTATGTAGTTAAGAGAAGGGGAAAAGTTTCTCTTGAGCCCACAATGTCTCGATTGTTTTCAGCTCAAAATAATCTTCACGCAAAAGTGGCCCATCTTGGTGTGGTGTGCCCTTGGCCCCTACAGTGTTATTAATGTTCAACAAGAAGTTGTTATTGGACTATCTACATACATATTTAGGGGAATAAAATAAAATTTATTATGAAAAAAATCAGAGATTTACTTTTGAATTGCCTTTTTAGATGGGCTCCTCCTTTAGAAACAATAGTTCTAAAAATTGGCAATAGGGGTCATGATCCATGAAGCAACATGAACTTAAGTTTCACCCAATTAAACCCAAGTGGGCCAATAGATTATTTTTTGACCTGTGATGATTAAATAGGTATTGTTGCTCAATAAAACATGGGACCTGTGCCTTGACTTCTCTTTTGGTTCACCAGCTATCATTTGAAGATACCACAATGCTTGGATTTCTTTCTGCAATGGAGTATAATGTTTCTGGATTGTTTTTTTTTTTTTGTTTGTTTGTTTCATTTTGTTTTGTTTTGTTTTGTTTTTCCCATCATACAAGTTTCCCCTGTAGGAATATAGAGACAACTTGTGTCTTAGGTAATTAACTTTTAGTATTCCAGATCTTTTGATAGGCTCTATAGTTAAAATTATTTTCTTTCTGAATCATTCCCAGGAGGGTTAAATGTAGAAGCAATGTGTCATTTAAGAATTAGAAACATTAGTAGAATGCTATGTGTACCCCACCCCCCACCAGCTCCCTGATATTACCATCACCAACCCTGTTGTAGTATCCATTCCCCAGCTGCCGGGAAGCTTTCACTGATGGCTCCCACTGTCATGTTTTCCCTGAAGGCTGTCCTTTAGAGACTAAAACTTCCTTACCCAGAGAGGCTTGGCAGTTATGTCACTCTACTCCCCTTGCTTCAAGAAGGGACAGCCTCTGATGCAATGTAGACTCTGGACATTCCTGAGGGATCATGTTGAATTTAAACTTCTTCTGAACTCACATTCCTATCTTGTTTCTCTTATCTGTAATAGCTTATCCTGAGAAATTTCTCACAGTAAATCACATACATACAAATGTCAACATTAGGCTCTTTCTAGAGAAGCTACCCTAAGATGGAAGTCAAATATGATACCGTGATGATTGGAGGGGCAGACATGCAACCCCAAAATTTATCCAGGAATTTAGGAACCAAAAAAAATC
This sequence comes from Mellivora capensis, assembly GCA_004024625.1. Lineage (NCBI taxonomy): Eukaryota > Metazoa > Chordata > Mammalia > Carnivora > Mustelidae > Mellivora > Mellivora capensis. The sequence goes on from PISX010002102.1 coordinate 8,480, forward strand.
TGACACTGTAGTTTTGTAGCATGTTGATTAAAACAAACAAAGAAATGAACAGAATTGAGTTTCACCAGATGCTTGTAAGTCATTAGTAAATGCATCAGACTAGAGACTAGACTGAACTATTAACTAACAGCAAATGGGAGCAGTTGAGAGAACAGTCTAGGAGTGGATAAAAAGAGTTCCAGTTTGGATATAAAAGGATTTTCACACCAAAAAAAAAAAATTCCAATTTAATTAAAATCGTATGTGAGACTCATAAAGAATGGTGAATTCATAAAAGTCCGGAAGAATTCATTTCAGAAGAAGGGAGCCCTTTACAAGAGAGGAGAGAGTCCTGGCTCTTTCCTTTGGGGGAAATGCCAGGTCTAGATGTGGGCAAGAGAAAAATGCCTTCTAGATAATTTAGAGTTGAGGAGAGACCAGTAAGTTCAAGCTATTGGCAATGATAAGGTTAGGAGATTCGGTGTTGCAGGTCTAATAAAAGTAAAAGTAATAATCTCAGCTTGGCAATTCATAATTACACCCAATTTGTCAAAGTAAGTGACAGTGAAGGCAGGGCTAGAAAGTATAGTTTCTGCAGTCTTGAGCATTTTCACTGTGCTTGGAAAAAGTGATCCCTATTGCTGATTCTGAAGGTGAAAGCTTGAGAAAACTGCCTCTTGGATCAAACCTAATAAAATGAAAGAGATTAGCCCCTCATAGGACGAACCACAGTAACACACTAGCTGGTTGGTGTATTAATATTATAAAAAGCTCAGTTGTAGATCAACTTGGCACTTAATCTCAGTTGCCAGACATAGGAAAAGAGCTCAGTATTTCTAGGACAACCAGATGGAAATAGTCTACTTTAGACTCCACTGTTCTTCTACATATAATATCTTGTTTACAATTAAAAATGTGAAATATGCAACAACTGTGTGTATATGAACCCCGCATTGGTCTCCCTGCTCAGTGGTCAAGGAGTCTGCCTGCTCCTCTCCTTCTGCCTCTCCCCTCCCAACTGTGCACTCTCATTCTCTTTCTCAAATAAAAAAGTAAAATCTTAATTAAAAAAAAAAAAGAAAAAAGAAACTCCCCTGAAAACATATAAACATTTAGAATTTTCTTTGTGGAAGGGTGTTGGATTATGAATTTTGCTTCTTATTTATATACCCATTCAGATCTGTTTATTCTTGTGTCAGTTTTGGAAAGTTCTGTTTTTCAGAACTTTTTCTAAATTGTTAAGTTTTTTGGCATACTTTATTGTGATATAACATACTATATTTTTATTATTTGTGTGATGTCTAGTAATATCCCTTCCCTTTTTTCCCCTAACAATCTATCAGTTTTATTAATCTGTTTAAGGAATCAGCTTTTAGCATTAAATATTTTGTTTCTAATTTATGAATTTTTTTAAGATTTTGTTTATTTATTTGACAGAAATCACACATAGGCAGAGAGGCAGGCAGAGAGATGTATGTCTGGCATATGACTCAATAAATATGTGCCAGATACATAAGCAAATAAATACGATGTCATCAGTAAATATATGGGTGTATGAGTGAATCCATGTGGTACTGGATATATTGCTTTCTTGCTTCCTTAGGCTCCTAGGAATCTTCTCTGGTATGCTACCTTCCTTTCAACTTAAAAGTAGAGACAACTCACATTTAAGTAAGTGGAGACTCGGTGGTCTGATAAGCTGTCCTTCTCAGCCTTTCCTTTTATTTCCTTTCAAAGCTCCTATGGTAGATAGTCTTGCTCAAAAAATACTGTTTTAGAGAACACATAAATATACAAATATGCCTTCTCTAGCAAAGACAAAATACTATTTGGGCAACTACAAAATATTTTCTCTTCACAATGAATAGGAATCTAATTTTGTTTCTATAGATCTTTGTCTATGTAAATACAGAAGCAACCTCTATTTATTGAGTTACTGCTAGTTAAAGCAACATGCTAACCACAAGAGAATAAAGAGGGAAGATTATAGGGATTAGTCCCACTAGAAGTTTAAATTGGCTGTCATGTGGCATAAGAGAGATTCAGAATCCTCTAAGAATTATATGATATTTAATCATAGAGATTGTTAAATAAGAAAAATGACAGGTTGCTTTTTAGTGAAGGTGACCTCTTTGTAGAAATTAGAATGGAATGCTTAATGAGTAGGCAGTTGCTAAGGTTGTACTACATTATAATAAAGAAGGTGTTTTAACTAAGTCAGGACTGGCCCTGAATTCCATCTAATCCTGTCACTTACCAACTATATAACACATCTCAAACCCAGCTGCATCTTATAAACATTTAGAAAATATCTTACAAAATTGTCCTCATAATCAAATGAGATATATGTCTATGTCAATTGATAACTCGATAATTAATAAGTTTTCTTAATATTATTAGTATCATAAACATTAAATTTGCTACCATGATACTATAATAGCTTTTTTTTTTTTTTTAAGATTTCATTTACTTATTTCAGAAGAGACAGAGAGGGCACACATGAGCGCAAGTTGTGGGAGGGGGAGAGGGAGAGATTTCTCAAGCAGACTCCCCACTGAGTGTAGAGCCTGATACAGTGATGCAGGACTCCATCTCATGACTCATGAGATCATAACCTGAGGGTAAACCAAGAGTCAGACACTTAACAGACTGAGCCATACACATACCCCAATAGCTTTTTTTAAAAAATCAATTTTAAGAAGGGAAATGCTTTCTTTTTCTGCATATCCATATTATTTCTACAATTCTAACATGTCTATCACGTGTATCAATGTATCCCTCAGAACTCTGCTACCATAGAATCTATTTTATCAAAGTTTTGATGTCATAGGAGAATAAGGGACCCTTCCTAAAGCCATAAATTCATGACATAGATTGCTATTTATTTTTTTATTTCATGACATGGATTACTATTTCATTTTCATTTACTGTGCCATAGCCAAGTTCAAGTCACTGAATATTTGTTAGCCAGTATTTTTTTGGTCTTTTTTTTTAAAGATTTATTTATTTGACAAAGAGAGATCACAAGTAGGCAGAGAGGCAGGCAGAGAGAAAGGAGGAAGCCCGCTCCCAGCCAAGCAGAGAGCTCAATGCGGGATTCGATCCCAGGACCTTGAGATCATGACCTGAGCTGAAGGCAGAGGCTTAACCCACTGAACCACCCAGGCTCCATTTTTTGTCTTTTGATTGGTGATTTTAACCCACATATATGTGTGTGTGCATATGTATATATACACACACATATATACACATATATATGTATATACACACATACACACACACATACACATATGCATATATTTATTCCCATATCATGTATTATTGGCTTCAGGCATGCAAGTCTATGAATCATCAGTCTTACAAAATTCACAGCACTCACCATAGCACATATACTTCCCAATGTCCATAACCAACCATCCTATCCCTACCTCCCACCCCCCAGCAACCCTCAGTTTGTTTCATGAGATTAAGAGTCTTTTCTTGGTTTGTCCTCCTCCCTGGCCCCATCTTGTTTTATTTTTTCCTTCCTTGCCCCCCACGAACCCCCACCCTGCCTCTCAAATTCCTCATATCAGAGAGATCATATAATAATTGTCTTTCTCTGATTGAATTATTTTGCTTAGGGTTATACCCTCTAGTTCCATGTCATTGCAAGTGGCCAGATTTCAGTATTTTTAATGGCTGCATAGTATTCCATTTTAATGGCTGCATTAGTATACAAACGCCACACATTCTTTATCCCTTCATCTGTTAATGGACATCTAGGTTCCTTCCATAGTTTGGCTATTGTGGACATTGCTGCTATAAACATTTGGGTGCAAATGCCCCTTCGGATCACTGCATTTGTATCTTTAGGGTAAATACCCAGTAATGTGACTGTTGGGTCATAGAGTGACTGTTGGGTCATAGAGTAGCTCTATTTTCAACTTTTTTTTTAAAAGATTTTACTCATTTATTTGACAGACAGAGATCAAAAGTGGAGAGGCAGGCAGAGAGAGAGGAGGAAGCAGGCTCCCCACTGAGCAGAGAGCCCGATGCGGGGCTCAATCCCAGGACCCTGAGATCATGACCTGAGCCGAAGGCAGAGGCTTAACCCACTGAGCCACCCAGGTGCCCCTATTTTCAATTTTTGAGGAAGCTCCATACTGTTTTCCAGAGTGGCTACATCAGCTTGCATTCCTACCAACAGTGTAGGAGGGTTCCCCTTTCTCCACATCCTCGTCAATACCTGCGATTTCCTGATTTGTTAATTTTAGCTATTCTGACTGGTGTGAGGTAGTATTTCATTGTGGTTTTGATTTGTATTTCCCTGATGCTGAGTGCTGTTGAGCACTTTTTCATGTGTTGTTGGCCATTTGGATGTCTTCTTTACCAAAATGTCTGTTCATGTCTTCCGCCCATTTCTTGATTGGATTCTTTTTTCTTTGGGTGTTGAGTTTGATAAATTCTTTATAGATTTTGGATACTAGCCCTTTATCTGATATGTCATTCACAAATATCGTCTCCCATTCTGTCAGTTGTCTTTTGGCTTTATTGACTATTTCCTGTGCTCTGTAAAAGCTTTTGATCTTGTTGAAGTCCTAGTAGTTCATTTTTACCCTTCCTTCCCTTGCCTTTGGCAGTGTTTCTAGGAAAAAGTTGCTGCAGCTGAGATCAAAGAGGTTGCTGTGTATGTTCTCCTCAAGGATTTTGATGGATTCCTGTATCACATTGTGGCCTTTCATCCATTTTGAGTCTATTTTTGTGTGTGATGTAAGGAAATGGTCCCGTTTCATTCTTCTGCATGTAGCTGTCCAATTTTCCCAACATCATTTGTTGAAGAGACTTTTTTTTTTTTTTTCCATTGGACATTCTTTATTTGTCAAAGATTAGTTGGCCATAGAGTTGAAGGTCCATTTCTGGGCTCTCTATTCTATTCCATTGATCTATGTATCTGTTTTTGTGTACCATACTGTCTTGATGATTATGGCTTTGTAATAGAGCTCGAAATCTGGAATTGTGATGCCGCCAACTTTGGTTTTCTTTTTCAACATTCCTCTGGCTATTTAGGGTCTTTTCTGGTTCCATATAAATTTTAGTATTATTTGTTCCATTTCTTTGAAAAAAGTTGGTGGTATTTTGATAGGGATTGCATTAAATGTGTACATTGATTTAGGTAGCATAGACATTTTCACAATCTTTGTTCTTCCAATCCATGAGCATAGAATGTTATTCCATTTCTTTGTGTCTTCCTCAATTTCTTTCATGAGTATAGTTTTCTGAGTACAGATTCTTTGCCTCTTTGGTTAGGTTTATTCGTAGGTATCTCATGGTTTGGGGTGCAGTTGTAAATGGGATCAACTCCTTAATTTCTATTTCTCTCTCTCTGTCTTGCTGTTGTTGTAGAGAAATGCAACTGATTTCTGTGCATTGATTTTATATCCTGACACTTTATTGAATTCCTGTATGAGTTCTGGGAGTTTTGAAGTGGAGTCTTTGGGTTTCCCCATAAAGTATCATATCATCTGCAAAGAGTGAAAGTTTGACTTCTTTGGTAATTTGGATGGCTTTTATTTCTTTTTGTTATCTGGTTGCTTAGGCTAGGACTCCTAGTACTATATTAAATGCAGTGGTAATAGTGGACGTCCCTGCTTTGTTCCTGACTTTAGGGGAAAAGCTCTCAGTTTTTCCCATTGAGAATGATATTCGCTGTGGATTTTTCATAGATGGCTTTTATGATATTGAGGTATGTACCCCATCCCAACACTGTGAAGAGCTTTCATCAAGAAAGGATACTGTACTTTGTCAAAAGCTTTTTCAGCATCTATTGAGAGTATTCTGTGGTTTTTGTTCTTCCTTTTATTAATGTATTTTATCACGTTGATTGATTTGTGGATGTTGAACCATCCTTGCAGCCCAGGAATCAGTCCCACTTGGTTGTGGTGACAATCCTTTTAGTGTACTGTTGGATCCTGTTTGCTAGTATTTAGGTGAGAATTTTGCATCTGTGTTCATCAAGGATATTGGTCTGTAATTGTCCTTTTTGATGGGATTTTTGTCTGGTTTTGGGATCAAAGTAATGCTGGCCTCATAAAATGTCTTTGGAAGTTTTCCTTCCATTTCCATTTTTGCAAAAGTTTCAGAAGAATAGGTATTAATTCTTCTTTAAATGTTGGTGGAATTTCCCTGGGAAACTGCTTGGTCCTGGGCACTTGTTTGTTAGGAGATTTTTGATAACTGTTTCAATCTCCTTACTTGTTATGGGTCTGTTCAGGTTTTCTATTTCTATTTCTTCCTGGTTTGATTTTGGTAGTTTATATGTCTCTAGGAATGCATCCATTTCTTCTAGATTGTCAAATTTGCTGGTGTAGAGTTGCCATAATATATTCTTAAAATTGTATTTCTTTGGTGTTTGTTTGTTAGCTCTCCTCTTTCATTCATGATTTTATTAATTTGGTCTTTTCTCTTTCCTTTTTAATAAGTCTGGTGAGGGGTTTATCAATCTTATTAATTCTTTCAAAGAACCAGCTCCTAGTTTCATTGACCTGTTCTAATGTTCTTTTGGTTTCTATTTCATTGATTTCTGCTCTGATCTTTATGATTTCTCTTCTCCTGCTGTGTTTAGGCTTTTTTTGTTGTTCTTTCTTTAGCTTCTTTAAGTGTACAGTTAGGTTGTGTACTTTGAGACCTTTCTTGTTTCTTGAGAAAGGCTTGTAGTGCTATATACTTTCCTCTCAGGACCACCTTTGCTGTGTCCCAAAGATTTTGAACAGTTGTGTTTTCATTTTTATTTCTTTCCATGAATTTTTCCAATTCTTCTTTAATTTCCTGGTTGACCCATTCATTCTTTAGTAGGATGCTCTTTAGCCCCCATGTATTTGACTTTTTCCCAACTTTCCCCTTGTGGTTAAATTCTAGTTTCAAAGCACTGTGGTCTGGAAATATGCAGGGGATGATCCCAATTTTTTTGGTACTGGTTGATACCTGATTGGTGACCCAGGATGTGATCTATTCTGGAGAATGTTCCATGTGCACTAGAGAAGAATGTGTATTCTGTTGCTTTGGAATAGAATGTTTTGAATATATCTGTGGTGTCCATATGGTCCAGTGTGTCATTTAAAGTCCTTATTTCTTTGTTGATCTTTTGGTTATATGATCTGTCCATTTCAGTGAGGGGGCACTGTTACTACTATTATTAATCCCTACTATTATTGTGTTATTGTTATTGTATTTCTTTGATTTTATTATTAATTGGTTTATATAGTTGGCTGCTCCCATATTAGGGGCATAGATATTAAAAAGTGTTAGGTCTTCTTGTTAGACAGACCCTTTAAGTATGATACAGTGTCCTTATAGTCTTTGGCTCATCTCTTATAGTCTTTGGCTTAAAATCTAATTTGTCTGTTATAAAGATTGCCACCCCAGCTTTCCTTTGATGTCCATTAGCATGGTAAATTGTTTTTCCATCCCCTCACTTTAAATCTGGAGGTGTTTTTGGTCTAAAATGAGTTTCTTGCAGACAGAATGTGTTGTTTTTTTTATCCATTCTGATACTCTGTGTTTTTTTTTTTTTAAGATTTTATTTATTTATTTGAGAGAGAGCATGGTGTTGTTTTTTTTAATCCATTCTGATACCCTGTGTCTTATTTTTGTTTTTAAGATTTTATTTATTTATTTGAGAGAGAGAGAGAGAGAGAGAACAAGTGGGACAAGGGGCAGAGGGAGCAGTGGACTCCTTGCTGAACAGGCATCCCAATGTGGGATCCCATGACCCTGGGATCATGACCTGAGCTGAAGGCAGATGCCTAACAACTGAGCCACCCAGGCACCCCACCCTATGTCTTTTGATTGGGGTATTTATCCCATTTACATTCTGGATAACTATTGAAATATATGAATTTAGTGCCATTGTATTTCCTGTAAGGTGACCGTTACTGTATATTGTCTCTGTCCCTTTCTGGTCTATTACTTTTAGGCTCTCTTTTTGCTTAGAGGACCCTTTTCAATATTTCCTATAAGGCTGGTTTGGTGTTTGCCAATTATTTCAGTGTTTGTTTGTCCTGGAAGCTTTTTATCTGTTCTATTTTCAATGACAGCCTAGCTGGATATAGTATTCTTGGTTGCATATTTTTTCAGGTAATGCTCTGAATATATCACGCCAGTCCTTTCTGGTCTGCCAGGTGTCTGTGTATAGGTCTGCTACAGCCTAATATTTCTAAAATTGTATGTTACAGACCTCTTGTCTCGAGCTGTTTTCAGGATTTTCTCTTTGTCTCTGAGAGTTGTAAGTTTTACTATTAGATGATGAGGTGTAAACCTTTATTCATTGATTTTGAGAGGGGTTCTCTGTGTCTCCTGGATTTTGATGCTTGTTCCCTTTGCCATATTAGGGAAATTCTGTATTATAATTTGCTTCAGTATATCTTCTGCCCCCTCTGTCGTTCTTCTTCTTCTGGGATCCCAATTATTCTAACATTGTTTCATCTTATGGTATCACTTATCTCTTGAATTCTCCCCTCGTGGTCCAGAATTTGTTTGTCTCTCTTTTGCTCAGCTCCTTTATTCTCCATCATTTGGTCTTCTATATCACTAATTCTCTGTTTTGATTCATTTATCCTAGCAGTAAGAGCCTCCATTTTTTATTGCACCTCATTAATAACTTTTTCAATTTAAACTTGGTTAGATTTTAGTTCTTTTATTTCTCCAGAAAGGGATTCTCTAGTATCTTCCATGCTTTTTTTGAGCCCAGCTAGCACCTTGATAATCATCATTCTGAACTCTAGTTCTGACATCTTACTAATGTCTGCATTGATTAGGTCCTTAGCCATTGGTACTGCCTCTTTTTCTTTTCTTTTGAGGTGAGTTTTTCTCCCTTGTCATTTTAACCAGATAAGAATCGATGAATGAGAGAACAAAGTACTTAAAGAGTAGCAACAACCCCAGAAAAAGATTCACTAACCAAATTGGAAGAAACCCGAACTGGGTGGGGGGTGGGGGAAGAAAGGAGAAAAAATATATATGCATATCTCTATTTTTTTTGTATATATATTTCCCCTTTCTTCTCCTCCCCCACCCTGGTAATATATAATATATATAATATATAAAAAATATAAATGTATGTAAAATATACATATATAGTATATAAAATATATTTATGAAATATATAATAAAGTATATTTACAAAATTATATAAATCATTTAAATATATATTATATAAGATATGTAATATATAAAGATATATATAAAATATAGATAGATTTTATATATATTATATATATTTATATATATTTTTTTCTCCTTTCTTCCCCCCCCCCCATCACCATTATATATATATTAGACTGGTGAATAGAACAGAGCCACACACTTGATTTTGGGTGTATTTTGGTCCGTTAGAAGAAATTGCCTCCCAAATTTTTAAAGAAAGAAAACATATATATAAAAAAATAAGGGTACTAAAATAAGTGTACCTTACAAAATAAGGGTAAACACAATAAAGGGATGGAATATTACTATAAAGATGAAAATTTAAAAAGATTCTAAAAAGGAATTGGTACAAAGTTGTTTGAAAAAAGAAGAAAAAAAAAGGAGAGAATGTGAATAGTTTTGAGACTAGAACAAAGCTACACACTAGATTTAGGGTATATTTTGATCTGTTGGAAGAACCTGTATCCCAAAACTTTAAAGAAAAAAGGAAACCTGTATGTATACAAAAAATAAAACTAAATACAATGAAGGGATAGAATATAACTATAAAAATGAAAATTAAAAAAGATTTTTAAAAAAGTATTGGTAAGATAAAGTAGTTTAAAAACATTAAAATAAGAGAGAGGAAATTTTTAAAAGAATAGAATAAGAAAAAAGATTTTAAAAATTTTACTTTGAAAGACCTAAGAATCATGGGGAAAAAAGCCATGAATTTAATGTGTTGTATTCCTCTAGCTCTGAAGTTCCACAGTTCTCTTTGATCAGTTAACTTGGTCTAGGCTCTATGCTCTTGCTGATCTTCTGGGGGAAGGGCCCATTGCAGTAATTCCCAAATGTCTTTGCCTGAGTTGGAATTGCACTGCCCTTGCCAGGGTCCAGGCTAAGTAATCTGCTCAGGTTCACTCTCAGGAGCTTTTGTTCCCTGAACGCTTTCTGTAGAGCTCTGGAGGATAGGAATGAAAATGGCGGCCTCCCAATTTCCGCCCCAGAGGAGCTGAGAGCTCAGGATCTCACTCCTCAGTGTGCCCTCAGAGAAATGCAGTCAATCCCTCCTGTCTCCCTCATCTCTGGCTGCACTCTATGCTCACCCAGCCTGTGACTGAGTGTTTCTATCTCTGGTGCACAGCCCCGTTTGGAGTCTCTAAACCCAGCAGATTCCTGCAGTGCACTTCCATGCTGAAAGGAGGAAGGAGGAAGAGTCTCCCAGATCTGTCACTTTTTGGGTCCCTGCTCAAAGAGCAGAGGTCCAACTGTGCCTCAGATCATGATTTAACATAATCCCGAACTGAGAGCCCACTGCTTGGCTCCATCTCTGTAGCTGGCTTCCCCACTCTGATACCTGCTAACTCTGCCACATTCAGGCATCCCCTGACTTTTTGTGACCCCACACGTCCTGAGACCACACTGTCCCTGCAAGGGCTCCACCCTTTTCTTAGCTTCTGGAGTGACTTCCCTCAATAGAGCAGCCTTCTAAAAGTTCTGATTCTGTGGTCTATTGCTCTACTGCTTGCTGGGGGCCGCCCCTTACCCCCGTGGTCTCTCTTCCCATATATCGCCTTGGACTCACTTCTCCACATATCCTATCTTCCAGAAAGTGGTCACTTTTCTGTTCCTAGAATTGCTGCTCTTCTTCTCTACGATCTCCTGTTGAGTTTGTAGGTGTTCAGAATGGTTTGATAACTATCTAGCTGAACTCCTGGAACCTGATGATATTAAGTCTACTCCTCCTCCATCTTGCTCCTCCCTCTAGCCAGTATCTTTTAATTGAATATATTATTTTCCCTTTTAGCACATTCCTAAAATATAGTGCCTGAATAATATGAACTTGAAATATGGAAAGTGTAGTTATTGACTGAAAAAAAATGCTAATTATAAGTATAGTGCTTTTGTCTCCTGCAAGAGGTACATCAGTGGAGTTCCTGTGGTTCCAATAATCTGAAACCTATTGGGATATCACCTGCAAAGTCTAGAACATTGCCTCACCCCATACTAAGAAATATACCCAATAATTGCTGTGCATCTTTGAGTTTTGAGAGCAAAATAAATCACATTTTCATATGCTGCTTTGACCAATTTTTCAGATCACCTAAGATGCCTCTGGTTTGGGGGTTGAAAATGGGGATATGAAAAGATAATACAGTAGGTACATGAACAAGTAACAGCAGGGAGCCTGCTTCCCCCTCTCTCTCTGCCAGCCTCTCTGCCTACTTGTGATCTCTGTCTGTCAAATAAATAAATAAACTTAAAAAAAAAAAGCCAACAAAATTTTAGGCATATATCTGCATGATAAATTGACATTCAGTAGAAAATGACTAATACATTCTAAGCCAGTCAGACATTGAGGAAACAGTGAGGGCAACATTCTCTCATTGATTTATGAATGGTGAGATAATTATTTCAATGGATGGTCAAAGTCTTGGAAAGAGCTAGAGTTCACAGCAAAGATACCTATGGAAGACTTATAGGATAGATTTTTTAAATGGCCCAAGATTTAATAGTACTGGTTTCTCAAGTGGAATTTTACTAAATACCCTTTCTGTGAAGAAGGTTTTTAGGAAGTAGAACAGGTAACAGCTTTATTCCTCAGCTCTCTAAAGATTTCTCAACAGGTTCATGAACTAAGTAGTCATGAACACTGTGCATGTGCTCAGTAGTATGGACTTCCCTCCACAAGGCTGATTTCTCTCTTTCTACTCTGCAGCTTGCAAACTATAGAAACTACTCCTGGACCCCCAAGTCATATGACTTAATAGAAGAAAGAAACCACACAGCATCAGGTTGATTGTGGTGAACACCCATCCATCAAGTAGGAAATAGTAATTTATGCTAACTTGAAAAACATTTGAGTTGGTATTTGCTTCCTGTCACTAATCACTCTTTTTTTTTTTGCCCAAAATGTTGCCTGAAACTTACTGACTGTCTTACCATGTTATCCCACGCAAAATGAACTCACTTTTCAGGGAACGAATGATATCTGTAGAAATCACTGGTCTCACCATATCCATATCACTAAAGGAAGCAGACTTGTATCATAATGGTAGAATGGCTAGGGAGACTCATGTAAGCTTTAGCTTAGAGGTATGCTTTATAATGTTGCAATGCTCTGAATCAGGATGTGTAGAATAAAGTGAAGTATGCATACATGGCTCTAGGAGCCAAAGTAAAAGAATAGAGGTCATTCCATTTATCATTACTCCTAATTACCCATTAATGACATTTTAGTTCTTAGAATCTGTGACTCTGGGTCCTGTAAACACAGACATCTTAATGCTCAAAATATGAGTACTTTTACCAGAGAACCCAACACTGTTGTAGAACCAGATTCTATCAATTTGAAGCTAAGTGTTCTACTTGGTCATATCAGTCTTCTCTTGTCACTGGGTAAACAGAGAATAGGAACTTATGTGGTATTCTGGATTATATAGTAAGGGAAAATAAGGTTTCTGATAAGCAAAGGGGCGTGAAGTAGTCTGGAAATAATCCAGATGATACTTATTGGTGTTACCTTATGCTACTCCATTTGACATTAAAGTTAATATAAGGATGCAGCAAGAATTTGTAGACAGCATCAACATAGGCTTAGTTAGATCACCATAAATCAAATTGTGGTCCCTCAACCAGTTAATAAAATCTAAGTGATTACATTGGTTAAAAATTAGCAATTATGTAAGGTTGCTTGGCTATTTCTTCTTTACTGGGGTGATGTGGATAAATGACATCTTTTATGTCATTTTTTATGAAATGTTATGATAAATGTCATCTTTTATGAAATGGCTTTGTGCATAAATGGGCCAAGTAAGCACTGTCCATCTGTGAAATGCACTTGTTCAGGGAAGATAGCTCTGTTGGAAACACTTGGCCATTCTCAATTCTTGGAAATAATAATAGGGTCATTTCTTACCTGCCTACCTAACATGGTATATTCCAGAGAGAGAGGCAGGCTTTGACACCAGAGACATTCTCTCACCCTTTCTTTTATATGACTTGGCAAAAGGCTAAGGTAAAGTAAAAAATAGACCAGCCAGCAATGGGATGGAAAATGAGGTTGGGGGTTATGAGTTTCAATTGACTCTGATGATATCCAGAAGACGTTTTCATTATGTGATAGCTGAATGGGGGAAAAGTGGGTGCCATTTCCTTTTGAAAAAAATAAGTGAATTGTAATATTTCTTTTCTATTCCCTGGATAAGAATCTAAGGCTCTTTCAATATTTTGGCACTAACTTTGAAAGCTGTGGGGATTATTATTACTCCAGGGAGATAGATCAGAGAGAAGTTTATCCTGTGGTGTCTCCAGCAATAAAAAAAATCTTAGGGTTCCACTCAACATTCAGTGTTGGATAAAGCAAAAATCCAGTTTTAAATCAATCTATACCTTCTACTGGATGCTAAGAAGAAATGAAATCTTTCCAAATAGCTAGTTTATCCAAATATCCTTCTATTACTCCATCCATCCATCTAGATAGCCATCCAGCTAGCCAGTATAATGAAATACACTTACTAAGAATTACAGTGCATCCATAATTACATGAACTTTGTTGGAAATTTGAGAAACACAATAATAAATCATATGAAAATCTGAGATGTCAAAATAGATTCATCTACTCCAACACTATCTTTGTAAAAGAGGAAAATGAAGATTCCAACTAATAGGAAATGATTTTTTTCCAAGGCAGAGATGCATATAATTTTATGTCAGCCTTGAGTAAACCTCAAAGTGGGTTAACATCAAAGCCAGGGCTAAGAACCAAGCCATCCAACCCTTAGAAAACATATCTGCTCTTTCTGAAATTGTAATCCAACTGTGGAGGAAGAACCAACATGTGTGAGACAATTCTAAACAATGAAGTGATACAGTGTATATATAATCAGTAACACACAGAGTGTCACTTGTTTTGAATTATATGTACTTATATAATTATAGTTATATGAATTATATATGTGTAAAATAAGAGAGAATTGGGTGTGGAATGTGTTTTGGAATAATCTGGAAAGCTTCTAAGGAGGTATGAATATGGAAAAAGGTAGTTTGAACCATGGTGGTAAGTAGGATTTAGATAATGGAGAGACAGATGGAGGGATGTTAGGTGGAAGACCTTTGATAAAATGAGTGAGACATTGTACTGGTGGAGCTATCAGAGGTGGGTGAAAGGACCTCTCTTGCTGCATCAGAAAGCCAGAACGGGCAACAGTGATAAAGGTATATTCATTCATTCATTCATTCAATTTTGACAAACTTCACAATGTTGATCCTTGGGTAACTATTAGGTGTTTTTCCTTCCCTTCCCTTCCCTTTCCTTTTCCTCTTTCTTTTCTTTCTCTTTTTTATTAATCTAGTTGTTTTCTTTTGGTTTGAATCTCCCCTTTTTTGTTCATTTGATTTCTTTTGGTCTGAACTTCCTTTTATTTTCCTGAGCTGCAGGAAATAAGGTGTCCTTGCTCTTACTTTCCACCTTAAGTCCTTCCTTGAAGAGAACACAGTAGGATCCCAGGGCAGTGCAGGAAGAGTTCAAACTCTGAATGGAAAACAGACTCAGTTCATCAAGTGTTAGTATATAGTTCCTTCCAGTGGAATTGGCTTGCTGTTTCTCACTCAGCTTTCTTAAAAATGTATTGGCAAATCTTAACAGCTTTTATCCTTGTTGATCTGCATGACAGACCTCTACTAATTCCTAAGCTGCAAATTAAATGCTTGAGGATGAACAGAGATCAGATTAGAAACTTCACACTTCACAGAGACCAGCTCAGCAGGAGTAGTCAGATTCTTTAAGCCATCATGAAGGAATGGAAACAGACTGCTCTTGTCTGGAAGCCCATTAAAGTAGGAACCAGAATAATTGTAATGTGATATTAAAGCTAATTTCCTACAGGCTGAGAGGTGCCTTGGACACAATAAATAATACTAATAATATTATACTGTCTTGTCAAAACATGCTTTATACACACATTGATATGACTTACTATTTAAAAAGAATAGTATTGGCTATAATCTCATTGACATCTACCAGAGCTTTAGGAAATGAATTAATATTACAGTAGGATCACTTCCTAAGGGGTTTGAATGTAACAAGAGACTCTTTATGCCAGAGTAAAATTGTCTTGAGATATAATTACTCATAATGCACTTCTGAGCTGTTCTTGTGATACATCTTTTTAGTGAAATCATCTGTCTTAGAAAATATAAAACAGGTGAAAATTAGGAACTAGAGAATCCAAAAATTAACTTTTAAAAAAAATTACTGATTTGCTGGGGTGCCTGGGTGGCTTAGTCAGTTAAATGGTCAGCCCTTCATTTCAGCTCAAGTCATGATCTCAGGATCTTGGGATGGAGCCCAGGAGCATAAGGCTCTGCTGCTCAGTGGGGAGTCTGCTTGAGATTTTCTCTCTTCCTCTCCCTCTGCCCCTCCTCTCGTTTGTGTGTGCTCTCTCTCCCTTTCTCTCTAAGATAAAACAAATAACTCTTGAAAAACATTTAAATAAGTTTACTGATTTCTTTTAAATAAGGCATTTTTAAAAGAAGGCACAAAATAGTGTACGTATTTTAATTGGCCATGTATGGAGCTGGGAGCTCCTATTCTCTAAGCCTCACAGACCTTCCCAGCAGATATTGAAATAAGATAAAATGTGATAGTAGTTAGAATTGGTTAATAATGTCAAGAAAAATGAAGATACATGAATGAAATGAGTAGTATTTTAGTAGGGAAAAGCAGGACTTGGTATATAACCAAAGGTTAGCAATGAAAAAGAAGGAAGTTGTGCAAATTGATTACTCAAGGGAGATTACTCAAGGGAGGAGCATCTAGGTGGCTCAGTGGATTAAGTCTCTGCCTTCAGGTCTTGATCAGGTCATGATCTCAGGGTCCTGGGATTGAGTCCCACATCCAGCTCTCTGCTCAGCAGGGAGCCTATTTCCCCCCCTCTCTCTGCCTGCTGCTCTGCCTTCTTGTGATCTCTCTGTCTGTCTCTGTCAAATAAATAAATAAAAATCTTAAAAAAAAAGATTACTCAAGGGAATAGTGTAAAAAAGAGGAAAAAAATGAATTTTGTAAATAACCCTGAATAACTACAATTTATGGTTTAGGTAGAGAAGGAAGAAACCATAAAAGGATTGATGGGTATCTGGAGAAGGCCACAATAAATTATGTAGTATGTGTTGGCACAAAATTAGGGGAAGATATTGTTTCAAGTGGATGAGAATTCTCAACACTAATAAATGTTCAGAAAAGTTCAAGAGATACAATTTTTAAGATGGCCTAAAAGAGTCAGTAATAAAGAGGTTTTTGTTATTCTTGGTAAGAATACAGGGCTCTGGTCCTTAGATTTATGAGAAACATGGAGGGCCAAATCTCTTCTTTGCAGATATCCTCCAATTTTCTATGGCTAGTCAACCAAAAAGGAGGGTCCATTCAAAATACTGGATGCCAGCAGTGATGTTATGGTTTGTCCTAGGAACGTGGGGACAGCATATGAAGCAGGAAATGCTGGTATTCCTTGATAGTGAATAGACATATAACTGAGATCAGAACCAAGAAGATGTCCAATGGTCACGGGCTGAAGAAAAGCCACAGGCTTGATGTTTAATGGCAATTTAGAATAGATGTTTTTCAGAATCAAAAACAATATTGGGGTTTAGGGAATCAGGCACATGTTCGCAACAATAGCTTTTCATTTTTTTCCTTGATCCTTTTCTTGGATCATTCCATCATCTTATGTGATTTTAATGACTGTTTATGGTTATGACTCCCAGGCTTATTCATCCCACCTATATATCTAGTTGGCCAGACAAGACTAAAGGTCGTATCTAGTTGCCCAGATACATGCTAAAGGTCGTGTGTCTTTTTCTTCTTTTACCAATTTCTAATCATGTGCCAAATCTTGTTGATTTTATTTCCTGAACAGCATTCAACTCTGTTCACTAATTTTCATCTTCCTTGACATTATCCCATTCGAGGCCACCATTCAACTGCTTTGTTGTCTGCCTATTGCCAAACCTGGTTCTTGACAATTCACTCTGCCTAACATAAGCAGAATGGTAATTTTAACATGCATAATTAATTTTGTCATTCTCCTTATTAAACCTCTTCAAAGTCTTTGCAATGCTTTTAAAATTAGGTCCACTTGTATTAATCCAATTGAGGATTTAAAATCTGGACTTTGCTTATCCCTGCAGTATTATTTCATACTGTTCTTCCCCTTGCTTCTCACTCCAGCCTCATTAGTCTTCTTTAAGTTCCTCAAACTTACCATGTTCCTTCCTACCTTGGGTCCTTTGAGTATAGTTTCCCCTCTGTCTAGAGCATTCTTACCTATTTTTTAAAATTTTTATTTATTTTTTAAATTTCTTTTCAGTGTTCCAGAATTCATTGTGTATGCACCATAACCCAGTGCTCCATGCAATATGTGCCCTCCACAATACCCACCATCAGGCTTACGCAACCTCCCACCCCCTTCCCCTCCAAAACCCTCAGTTAGTTCCTTAGAGTCCACAGTCTCTCATGGTTTATCTCCCCCTTCAGTTTCCCCCAAATCCCTTCTACTCTCCATCTCCCCATGTCTTCTGTGTTATTCCTTATACTCCACAAATAAGCAAAACCACATGATAATTGACTCTCTCTGCTTGACTTATTTCACTCAGGATAATCTCTTCCAGTCCTGTCCATGTTGATACAAAAGTTGGGTATTCATCCTTTCTGATGGAGGCCTATGAACATTGGAGTACAGATGGCCCTTCTTTTCACTACATCTGTATCTTTGGGGTAAATACCCAGTAGTGCAATTGCAGGGTCATAGGGAAGCTCTATTTTTAATTTCTTAAGGAATCTCCACACTCTTTCCAAAGTGGCTGCACCAACTTGCATCCCCACCAACAGTGTAAGAGTGTTATTTTGAACCATGTTCTTATCTTTTTCTTGGGTAACTTCTATTTGTAATTTATTTTCTAGCTCAGAAGTTCCTTCTTTTGGTACACCTTGTCATTTTTTCTTGATAACCAGCAATGACATACCAGGTAAAAGGAATTGCTATAAATAGCCCTTTAGTAATGTGATGAGATGCAGGGGGAGAGGTAGCATTCTATGGTCCTATGATTAGGGTTCAGTCTTTTAGGGAGACTATGCCTCTGAACTATGAATTTCACAAGTTTTTTCTTGTTCTTCTTCCTGCTTAGGTGGAATAGGATGGTTAGAGTAGGCTGACATTGGGTATTTCCCTTCCTTGAGGTAAATTAGACTTTGATAATACACAGCTTGTTAGGTTTTGGTTAACTAGTTTTCCGTTAGGACAGGCTTTGTTAAAGAACAATGCTCTGGCATCTTGCAAAATGGTTCCTTCTCCTCTTCCTATCCTGGAACCATGAGAGGATTTCCTTAGATATTTACTGTAATAACCTGATTGAGCTTCTGGAGGTACCTCACAATATTGGGGGGTCCCTTCTGGAGTTTTTAACCCTAGAAATTGTTCACACGGAGCTTGCAGCATTCAGGCTTCCCACCCCAGCACTGGTTCCCATTACAGTTTCTGCTCCAGTAAGCCATAACTCCCTGTATTTGCCTATTTCTCCAATCTTTGGGGCAGTGACTTCCCTGAGTCCTCCTCTCTCTGACATATCCAAGAAGAGTTGGTGATCTTGTTATCTAGTTATGTTCAGCTAATTTTTATTTCTTAGGACAGAGTGTAACTTCCAAGCTCCTTATATGTAGAATGGAAAGCTAGAAGTTACGTATTCTTTGTTTCCCCAAGTTTGATTTAGGTGTCTCATTATATGTGTTCCTGTTTTGTACCTTAAACTTTCCCTAAGACATTTCCCTCATGTTGTATTATAATTAGACTTATTTGCTTTTCTTCCATAGACTGTAAGAGGACATGAAGAGTCCAGATTCATTCATCAATGTGTTTTCAGTATATCCCACAATAATCAGAGAAGTTCTTAATAGTACTGAATAACTGAGTAACTGAAATATAACAGACATAGTTGGATTTAGCCAAAGACTGACAATACCTTAATCCATATTTGGCATTTCACAGCAGGCATTCTGCCATCCATCACAACCAATCCAAGGTGGACCTCCCTAACTCATGATGCTACTCTTTCATTCTGAATCCAACTAAGATGTTACAATTCATTTTTATATGTAGCTACTACCAACCACCAAGAGTTGCTATGTAGCATAAAACTTATTTTTTTTCCATGCCCTGGACTATACAGACTAAATCTAAATGGGTGACAATGTTCTTAAACTTGTAGGTTCATGGTTTTTGTGCTATGTTGACATCTTCATACTATTTTTGAAAACATAAAAAGGCTGCTGCTTACAAAAGCATAATCTAGATTCTAAAAAAATAGTTCTAAAAAAAGCCAAAGTGTTTCTAATGAGGTTGGATGGGAGATCTTGGTAACCAGGCTTGGTCTTGGTTACTGAGGACATTGGCAAAAATTGGAGTGGAAACAGATTATTAAAAACAGTTGTTCTTCAAACATGTTCATGTCAAAGAGATTTATTAGTTATTCACTGTGTGTTTAAAGCTGTGATTTGGTTACTTTGGTGAATCAAGCATTATCCTTGCCTTTGAAGAGCTCATAGTCTACCCAGGAGAAAGTCACATGATTAACTGATTACAATAACACATGTACATACTATAAAAGAGTGATGTACAAAGTCCTCTGGGACTAAACAGAAAGAGCCAGTTAAGTGTCAGGAGTCACATCTCCAAGAACGAGATCTCAGGGCTTTTCTGCAGTCCAGTACAACACCCTGGCCATTCACTCAGACTCGTCCTCCCTCCAACAGCTACTTTCCTCCTGCCCCTTTTCTTAAGTCTCTAAAACTTCATTCTGCTCCCCACTTTCAAATGACTTTATTTTTTTTATTAAACTAAGAAAATAAAAGTAGGCAGAAAATAACTTCCAGAAGTTTTATTTACCTACTGCTCCAATGTCCTATGCTCCCCTGAGATCTATCTGATCCCATTATCTGCCACTGCCCCTGCCATGCTCAATCCACTGTAGTGACACTGCCCTCCTCAGTACTCCTCCAACTAACTAGGCATATATTCCTGCCTCAGGGCTTTTGCACTTCCTGTTTTCTCTGCCTGAATCTCTCCTTAGACATCTGAAGAACTTGCTCTCTCAAATTGCTAAGGGCACAGATACCTTATGTCTCAAGTCTGTCCTGGTTACTCTGTATAATACCGCCTGCATTATCTCCCCATTCCTCAATGCTGCCTTATTTTTCTCCATTTCACTTACCCCTAAACATAGTCTACATTATCTACTTTGTTTATTGTCTCTTTCCCTCCATAAAAAATAGCTTTCACAAGGACAGAAACATTAACATTCTTGTTCACTGATATCTTCCCAGGCATAAATGGTTTCCTTTACTGATATTTTCTCATTGCTGAGAATGGAGTCTTTCATATATTATACACTCAATAAATATTTTTGAGTAAAATAATGTGTTGAAAGAGTGGAGGTTAGAACATAAATTATGTTCAACAAATATTATTTACTGGAGAAATTAATACAGTTAAAGAAATAAATTAACACAAGATAATTCTATAAAGTAAAGAGAGACTATCCAAAGGTCATAATATGACCTTTTTTTTTTTTTTAAGGTTTTATTTATTAGAGAGAGAGCACAAGTAGGCAGAGTGGCAGGGGGAGGGAGAGGGAGAAGCAGGCTCTCCGCCAAGCAGGGAGCCCGATGCGGGGCTTGATCTCCAGACCCTGGGATCATGACCTAAACCAAAGGCAGCTGCTTAACTGACTTAGCTACCCAGGCACCCCTAATACGACCTTTAAGACTAGGTCTGCTGCCTTATATCTACCACAGTGTCTGGTAAATAGTAGATATGTGCTGAACAAACAAATGAAAAATAAGTACTAGCCATTAATCTACTGAATCCATTAAAATCTATTGACTCACACTTGAATATTTAGCGGCATTGGGCAATGTTTTAATAAATACTCTGTGAAAGAGGCATGTTATAGAACTTTCTGCATAGTATGATTCCCACATGTAAAAGACTATATTTACAATAACTTTAGGCATAGAAGACTAGATGGATAAATTTCAGAAACTATACCAGTGATTATCTGTAGGTTATGACACAAGGATGAGCCTTCTTATATTTTGTGCATTTCATATTTCCCCTAATTATTGTTTTTAAATCAAAGTAAAAAATGTTATAAAATCACATGACGTTACTAAAATAGGAATGGGAAAGTAAGGGAAAAGGCAGTAATTAGTTATCTGGTGTCTAAGATTACCTTTTCATATTAGTGCAGTTTTATGAGCCATTTAAAGGGTTGGTATTTATGTGTGGTGCACAAAGGCTGAGCTGCCATCAGCAGTTTTCAGAATGTCACTTGAACTTCTTTCAGGTAACAGGATATTCATTCATCTTCATCAGCTATAAATTTGGAATCCCAATTCAGTTTAAAAATATTTATTGAGCTCTTAATATGTGCCAGGCATTCTGCCAAGGCATTGAAGCCACAAAGGCAAACAAGACACCATCCATGACCTCGAGGTTTTCCGTCTAGACAGAAGAGAGACATGTTGAAAAACAATGGCAAAACAAACACTTGCAAACAAACAAAACCCACCAAATTCAGAGTAATTATTATAAGGAGATCTCTATGAGGGCAGGGACCATACCTGTTTCATCTACTTTGTATCTTTTGTGCCAAACACAGTATCCCAAAAGAGAAGGCAACCAACAGCTATATGTTTGAATTTAAGTTTAGGAATGAAACTTGAGAAGTATTCTCAAGGTATGCGGTATTGTGAATCAGAATGCCTTCTTCAAAGGACATATTGGTTTCTAGTCTTTCTTAGAAGCAATTCCATGAATGTTAAAAATTAGGTCTGGCTTAAATTAGCTGTTCTTATATTTGAAGAGTAAAAGCTCACTAAATGCATGCCTTGATATTCAGCAGGAGTGGGAGAGGAATATAGGTGGAAAACTTCTTTGAAGACCTGCAGATAGCCTAGATATGGCCTTCTTTTCCATCCTGTTTCATTACCCATTGCATCATGGCGCCAGTGGGCTAGAGGAGTAAGCATACAGGTGAGACAACATGTAAAGGGAAAGGAGCATGGAAGAAAAACCACACTGCCATGGATTTGAACCACAGCATCTAACACTTAGCTGGATGACCTAGACTAAATGATTTAATCTCTCTGAGTCTCTTTATCTTTAAAAATGAAGATGGTAGAAGCATCTCAGGATTATTATGGAAATGAAATAATGTATGAAAGTTTCATGAAAATTAGACATAAAAATATGGTGTATGCTTTGTTGGGGCTACTATAACAAAGTACCACAGATTGGGTGGCTTGAACAAAGAGAAATTTATTTTCTCACAGCTCTGAGGATACAAGTCTGAAATCAAGGTGTTGGCACGGTTAATTTATTTTGAGTTCTTGCTCCTTGGCTTGTAGACAGCTGCCTTCTCCCCGTGTCTTTGCCTAATCTTCCCTCTGTGTGTGTGTCTGTGTTCTAATCTTTTTCTCTTATAAGGACACCAGTCATTTTGGATTAAGGCTGACTCTAATGATCTCATTTTAACTTAAGTACTTCTTTAAAAACCCTAAGTCCTAGTAGAGTTGCAATCTGAGATACCAGGAGTATCTTCTACATATGAAATTTAGTAGGAACATGGTTCAGCCCATAACATGTGAATTTCCTTTGTTTTTTCCCCCCGTCACTGTTTTTAGGTAGAGTTTTGATATTCTAATTTATTTGATATTCTAATTTATTAAATGATGCAAAGCTTCTGATAAATGAATCCCCTCCCACCACCGCTACCAAAGATTAGCAAAAGTTACAGGCATAGCCTGGCAGGATGAAGGTTCTTTTTTGGGGTCAGTGTTTATTCTCAGATGTAACCTGGGTTTAATGTAGATACATGACATTTCAGACCTGATGGGGAATGGGAAACTTTGTGAGCTACTGAAAAATATTTTGTATGTTTATAGACAAACTTTTAAATGAAAAGAATTGGAGTTCACAGGCGAGTTTCAGTTCATTTGACTACTCTTAAAACTGATTCCCACTAACATGGTGTATAAACCAGAAACAGATGTAATAAAACTAAATATATAGATGCTCTGTGTCTCAGGACTTACTGATTGTCCTGACCAAGCTCAGATAGGTGCAATATTACCAGCGTCATTTTCTGTGCATAGTAAAATTGATATAAAGAACAGCTCAATAGAAGAGATACAGTCTGCAGTGAAGAGTTTATAACACTTGTCATAATAGATCTGTCAGAAGAAAAAAATGTTTACAGTTCATTGCAGATTATAAAATGTTTGCTAAATCAGCAGTAAAAGTCGAAGCTCAGATAAATTTGCAGCAAGGGTAGCAACACTACACAGCATAACATAAATACACCCAGCAGGAGAGAAGGAGGAAAAAAAAAAAAGCAACAACTTAGTTCTGAGCAGGATTTGATTTATGTCATAAATAAATATAAGGGGTATTAGGAAGATTAGTACATTAGAATGTTAACACAAATCAAGATGTCCTGTGCCAAGCGGGATTGCTTGCACAACAATAATCTGCGCCAATGCCAGGTAAGTTGCCGGAGCTTCTTACTGAGCTATTCTTTTCAAGCTGGGAAGTTTCTGTAGGTGGGGTAGCAGTGTAATTATGGATAGTGATGTTAGGATGTCCAACTGGAACTCAACCATGTGGGCCATTGCCTGACCATTGACTCAGCTTTTCCTAGATAAGCAAAGAATTGGCTGGTTTTGAATTTTGAAAAGGGAAAAATAAAGGGCTGTAAAAGAAAGGTTAATGTTATTTTAGGGAGCAAATCTTCTTTAGTAGAAAGAAGTTAGGAAATATATTTAAGAGTTCTATCTCTATCTACAAGGTAGCAGGGGAAGGCCTGGTAGCCAGGTTAGTCCCTCATGACTGCCTCCCGGTGATAGCTATGTGGATCAGGAGTCGTCAATAAACCCAAGTTGGACAAATAAAACTCTTTCTGCCAGAATTTGGAATTGCTTGTGAATGAGGCAGTCTCTGTGCCATTAAATCTGTAACATGCATTCTCTCCTGTGATACTGCATGCTCTGCAGCCTACCTTTGGGCTGGAACAAGGGTATGTACTCTTTCTCTCTGTTTCCGATTGCTGCTTTCTGATCATTCTTCCTGCTACCTTCATAGAAATAACCATTACTGAGTCTCATTGTCCTCACCTACATATTTTTGGGTCATTCTCTAAGTCCTTGTTTTATTCTCCAACATTACCTCCATCATAACTATTGGTGATTTTAGTGCTAATCTAGATGAGAGTTCCATTAGGTTGGACTTTAAATTCTTAGCCTTTTCTGATCCAATAATTGTGTCCTCCATCCTGCATTAACTACTCTTTGCTAGAGTCATAGCCTGGGTATAGCTATGAGCTGTAAATTCATTCCCTCTGTTTTCTAAATTTTAGGAAATCCACATTTAGACCGTCACCTCTTAATCTTTCCAAGTCACTCCTTGTAGCACCTGACTCTAACAAATATTTCATCTTGCCAGGACCTTCAGTCTTTTAAGTTTTATCTCCTTTTTAATGTCTTTCATTTCCCTTACCTTCTGTATCTTCACTTGGGATTCTTGAACAGTTTGAGTTTCATGGCCTGTCATTGTAACAACTCCCTTGTCTGTACACATTTTCAGTTATTTTGCTAATTTCTCATGTTATATACTCACCTGACAAAAATCTACCCTTGACTGTCTCTAATAATCTTCCTACACCTTGACTAAACCTCACCGCTGAATTGAACATGGTTGGAGAAAATGTATGACCATCCTACATTGTCTTGCTGTAAAACCCTGTCCACTCTTACCCGGCAAGCCTAACTATCTTTCTCTCCTTTCACTCACCCACACAACTCGTTTGCACCCTCTCTATTTTATCTAAACATCCAGCACCACCTCTTTCCTCCTCTTCATATACTTGCTTGGTGTTCTGTTTCTCTGAGAAAAGAGAAACTGAAGAAAGAACTTCCTCCAGTTTCCACCCACTGACCTGCATCTTTGTCAATATATTTCTTTCTTTCCTCCTGTTAACATGGAAGAACTGTTTGCACTCCCTTCTGGATCCACCCCTCCACTTGTCCATTAGTCCCATCCCCTCTTGCCCACTTATGAACAATATTCCATTCATTCTCCTTCTCTCCTTCATTATTAGGATCATTCTGTATCTACCAAATCATTCTCCCAAGCCTACAATAGCTCCCATCTTTGACAACAGCAGCAGCAAAACCATCTCTCCTGTTGCTAATGCTGCCATTCTGTGATCCTCCCCCTGCTCCTCCTCCTCCTCCTCCTCCTCCTCCTCCTTCTTCTTCTTCCTCTTCTTCTTCTTCTTCTTCTCCTTATTCCTCTTCTTCTTACAGCTGCAATTCTGTGATCCTGCTCTTCTTACAGAATAACTGTTATTCTTTTTTCCTCCCATTTTTCTCTTGAATCATCTCTAATCAGTTTTTCCACACCACTCCACAAAACTGCTTCTGTAAACTCAGCATTGACCTTGTTGTGACTAACTCCACCAGCCCTCATTATAATGATCTGGTTATCAGAATTTGATGCAGTTGATTTCTACACCCTTAATCTTTAAATCTTTCTTCCATTGGCTTATGGAGCATCAGATACTCTTGATTCTCTCTTACATTACTGGCCTTGATCTCAGTGTCCTTTGCTAGCCTTTTTTTTTTTTTTTAATCTCTCCAACAACTAAAATTCTCAATTTTTTTTTTAAGATTTTATTTATTTGACAGAGAGAGACACAACGAGAGAGGGAATACAAGCAGGGGGAGTGGGAGAGGGAGAAGCAGGCCTCCCGCTAAACGAGCAGAGAGCCTGATATGGGGCTCGATCCCAGGATGCTGGGATCATGACCTGGGCGGAAGGCAGAGGCTTAACCCACTGAGCCACCCAGGTGCCCCTAAAATTCTCAATTTTTATACTTCTCTATCTATATTCACTCTCTCTGGATCTTCTTGTCTCATCTAGACTCATGGCTTTGAATATCATTTATTTCCTATTAACCCTTAAATATATATCTCTATCCCAAACCTTCCCTTCTGAAATTCAGACTTATATCGTTTCCTACTTATCTTCTCTACCTGGATGTATAAAGCATATCTCAAATTTAATGTGTCAAAAATAGAATTCTTGATATTCTTCTTTCTATGCCTTCCAACACCATTGCTCCCATAGGATGGCAACTCCATCCTTCCAGTTGCTGAGACCAAAACATTTATGGAAAGAAAGTGCCAATGGCTGATTATTCTCAGGGGCAACTGATGGATCAAATCTTGATCAAATTTTCCCCTACTACACTAACTCAAGAAATTTGTGGGAGTATAACAGATCCAAGCTGGATGAGATTCTGGCCAAGGTTATTATGCACAGGACCAAGCACCTGTACCTCATTGTTGAGACTGTTTATCAAGTAATGACTAACCAATATTTATGATATACAGCTGCAGCAGTAAATGGGCACAGAGTATTAGAGCTGAAGGGACCACAGAGCTAATGGTTTCACGGAGCTGATGTCAACCTTTCTCACTCAGCTTCTCTTATGAGCTTGTTCATGCCAAATGTAAAGAAATTGCTCATGTGAAGCACAAGATCTGTTATGCCATTGTCTGTCATGCCATTGAGTTCCATATACTATTCTACATGATTCCTATGTTGCATCCTTTCTTAAAGCTAAGTAAACATAATGCTTAGTGAAACACTGTATCCCGTGAGTTTGGCCATCAGTCTGAAACCAAGACCAATGCGGCTGGTCAATTGTTATGGTGTTGCAGTTTAGAATTGCATTCATTTTGCTTCCTGTTCTCATTCCACACATTCAGTCAACAGTTCTGTGGTTGTATTTTCAAAATATATTCAGAATCTGAAAAAAAATTATCTCAGAGCACAAGCAGGAAGAGCTACAGAGGGAGAGGGAGAAGCAGGCTCCCGCCTAAGGTGGGGAGCCCAGAGTGGGGCTTAATCCCAGGACCCTGAGGTCATGACTTGAGTGGAAGGTACATATTCAACCAACTGAACCACCCAGGAACCCCATCTCTAACATTTTAAATAATTTCTTTATTACCTGTCTATTACCTACTTGCCTATCTATAACCTCTCTCTATTAGAATGTAAACTCCAATAGAACAAGATTTTTTCTTTATTTACTTCTGTATTTCTAGTGCCTAAGATGAGCCCAGGACTTGGTAGCTGATCAATAAATACTAATTGAATAAAGTAGACGATGGGTTATTAAAAATACCTAATGTAATGAATACTCTGGTGCTGTTCAAATGTCCCCTGTTTTGGGCCTCTGCACTTATCTCCTGTTGCTGTGAGTTCACTGTTAATGGCACACAGGTGCTCCTCCTCTGAAAACTGACCACTGCCTACCAAGGGCTATTTGGTTGGTTATTCCTATCCCTATGGAGGTAGCTCATAGCTAATACCTGGTTACACCGTGGTATAAAAGGCTGCAACCTAGCCCCAAGGAAGGACTGATTCTGTGGTGTGTTAGTTGTCCAGAAATGGAGATCAGATTGCAGGTAGTCTACAAGTGAAAACATAGTCTGGCTTAGCATTTTCCTTCTCCCTACCTGGTTTCTTCGCTTCCCTTTCCTCAGTTTTCTCTTCTAATAAATCACTTAAAAGAGAGTTCTCATCTCAAGCTCTACTTCTAGAGAACCCAACCCAGGAGTCCCCCAAAGAGGATGAGAATTTATAAGAAATAAATTTAGACACTTTCTCTTCAACCTACTTTTTGAACAAAGATAGAGAAGGCCATGGAATGGAGAAGGTTACTTCTATAGAACATTTCTTTTTCTTTCTTTCTTTCTTTCTTTCTTTCTTTCTTTCTTTCTTTCTTTCTTTCTTTCTTTCTTCTTTCTTTCTTTCTTTCTTTCTTTTTCTTTCTTTCTTTCTTTTTTTTTTTTTCCTATAGAACATTTCAATGAGAACCTATTAAAAGAGTCATAATATGCAAGCCCGTAGTCTCTTGGCACGTAGAAAGGATAACATAAAATCTCTCAGACTTTCAGTTTAGTTCTTGCCTTTCTTATATTACTTGGGGATTAAGGGAAATTTAACTACTGGCTTCAAGATGAGCTGTAAGATCTTAGACAATTTTGTTAGACTCTCTAAGCCACACATATAAAACTGGGAATTAATACAAAAATCCTAGTTTTCAAGGCTAATGTGAAAATGATATAAGATCATGTAGGTGAAACTATGTAATATGGTTTGTGGCATGTGATCTATAAATCAGTATAGATTCCCACTGGAGGTTTAAGGATATAGATATGACACTAAAGCAGATTCATAAAACTTTTGCTTAAATGTGTTTCTTTAAACTTGTTGCAGGTTGAGTTATTTTGGAACTAGACTCTAAGACGTAGGTTAGCTTGAAATATATTTATCAAGGAGTTTCCTTGGGATAAACACTCATAGAAGGGAATAAAACAGAACTGGGCAGGGGGACAGGTTATATTGATATGTAGCTATAATCCAGCCTTCACCAACCCTAAGGGAACTCTGGAGCTTGAATGACTCCTCACATCCATTCCCTATTTGGGGAATACTGTGGCCAAGACTTTATAGTCCCATATTGATCAGTCATTGACAAGACCCACCATGAGAATGGGTGAGACCTTGAGCTAAGCAGCTAAGTCAATCCCTGAAGGTGTTGATAGCCAAAGGCAAGCTACTGACAACATTCCCAGGAGATGGGATAAAAGATTGAAGCTAGCACATAACATTGGTCCCCACAAATCCTAATACATTAGGGAAAAAAAAAATGGAGATTTCTATTCTTTAATCACTCACTCAAGAAATCTCTGTTGAGCTCTTATTATATATATGGCACTGTGCTAGATACTAGAGAGATAATGAGGAATAAGACTCATCCTTGACCTCGAACTGATTTGTGTTAAACCTTGACCATCAACTGATGGTCAAATGTGGCAGAAGATTTGTATGTAAACAAATATGTACAAGCTGGTGAGTGCTATTTCAGAAGCAAGAAAAAAGTGCTGTAGAAGCATAAAGGACAGAACAAACAACTCAGCATGGGAATTTGGGGAACACTTCACCTTGGCTTCACCACTCATTTATGTCTAAGTAGCTGAGCTGTTTCTATACATAACTACAAAGAAATTGCTTTCATAATATATCACATTCAATAGGTGCTCACCGAAACATTTTAAATTGTTGTTAAGAGCAAGGCTTTGTCTCCAGACAAATGTGTGCCCCAAACTATCCATTTAGCTTATGGCATATAGCAAATCAAGTTCTTGCTCAAAAATTTTACAAAGATTTAGGTGTCTGTGTCAAGGGATGTGTATTCATTAACTTGGGGAAATTTTAAATGGCTGAAGGTAGGTATTCTTCAAAAAAAATAAAAGATTTATTTAGGGAAAGAAAAGAAACCTGCACAACTTCGTGCCAAAAGGATTCAACATGGTGTTCAGACATAAGTACTCAACAACTGGCTGTTATTCAGTAAAATTACTGATTCACTTAATAATCAAATGCATATTGAAGACATACAGTAATCAGGAATTGATAAAATTATATATCTTTATGCTCATTAAAAGCATAAGTCAGACACTAATGATGTGAACCTTGAGATTATTATTTGATCTTTCTCTGAACAACATATACTTTATTTTTTTAAACAGCACATATTTTAATCACTAATACCAATATATATTTCTCAACTTTTGGAGATGCCCTAAAATAAAAACCTAAAGAATATGCCAGCTGAAAGTTCAGAGGAACAAAAGAAAATTAGAGCCTGCTTTGGACACTGGCCACGGAAAAGCACTATGAGGTACCATAAAGCAGGCTTTTGAATCACAGGGACCTGCAACTTGTTTTTTAACCTCTCTGAGCCTTGATTTTTTTTCATTTTCTAGAAAACCTTCTCCCCAAAATTCATTGTAGTGTTTAAATAAGATAATACATGTTAAATGCTTGGCTCAGAGTAAGTACTCACAAATATCAGTCCCTTTGCTTTTCCATCCCCTGAAAATACTTTCTAAGAAAATTACAATGGGAGATTACAGTGTTTAATAGGACCAGCTCCATCAGTGAATGAAAATAGCACTTTCATTTCAGGGTTCAGAAAGGTTAATGTCAATAGTTATTATAAATAATGATTTCACCAATAATGACCCATACTGTCATTTACATAAATGCATCAGAGTAAAAATGCCTTGTGTACATAGAAAACTTTGGGAGGCCTTATAAAACATTAGAAAGACAATGGGCATTGCTGTGTGTAGAGTTGAATTTTAATTTCAGCATCCCTGTAAACAAGATGTGTGACCTTGTAGCAGCAGTTACTTAACCTCTCTGAGGCTCCATCATTCACATAAAATTGGGGATTAAATATTGTAACTACATAGGACTTTAGTAAGGATTACCTAAAATAATATGCATTAACTATCGGGTGTAGTCAGGTTTTAGTCAGTAAATGAGCACAGAATCTTGTGGAACCTTCAAGAATTTCATACCTGTCCTACCTTTTGGGTTCCCCTATTCCACCCCTGATTTCTATATTTGTCTGGCTCCTTCCTACTTCATGTTATAAAAGTTTTAAAAATAATTTCTCCAATGGCACCGACCTCCTTCACAGTTGGCTGTAAGCCCTTCCATTGAATTTTATTCCAGTTTATCAAACAGCACCCAGTACTGTGGCTAATAATATAGAGAAGGAGTTTCAGAACATAAACATTCATAGGATTGCAGATTGTTAGAGCAGGAAGGGACCTTAGAGATATCAATTCTCCTCACCTCATTTTACAAATGAAGAGCTTGTGCTGATAGAGTACCTCTCTCCTGGGGCTGAGAATGTCCTTCAGGCAAGTCATTGGCCATAGACAAGGTACAACTGACATCAGCTCATGGTGAGCTTATAATCACCTTCAGCCTTTAAGGTAATGCTTATTTTTTTCTTTGATTATTAATTACTTTAATGTTATAAGAGTTTCCTGTAATCTGTGACTTCAGATACATCTGCATTTGGACATTTGAGTTCAACTGTGTGATCCTGATCACATTTTTCCACTTTTCTGACCCTCATTGCAAACTGGGGACAATAATGTCTATTTTAAACTGTTACATAGTACTCACTTCACACTGTAAACCAACTTCATAATTTCTCCCTCTTTATTTTTTGTGCATAGTAATTTCTTTGATGTTAGAGGCCATGCTTATTTATCATTGTGACCCAGATCACTTTGTAAATGTTGGTAGATTTAAGTTTTAACAGTTGGCAAAATTTTAGTAACTGTTGCCACAATGATTACTGAATAGCAACTGGCATGTGTTGACTATGAATGTCTTGCTCAGCTGTGTTCTTTGTACTTCACATTTACTAATTCTTTTCTTTTCATATCAGTCTCTAAATTAGGTACACTTTTTAATGACATTTTACAGGTAAGGTAACTCAATCACAGACATTAAATCATTTGCCAAAATTCACATACTCAACAAGTGGGAATATGAGGATTTCAACTCAGGCGGACTGAGTGCCCCCTAAACTAAATGAATGTTCTACTCACAAGACTATCTTTTGAAGATGAGGTGTTAAATATCTGGATGTGTTCTGTTAAATGTTGTTGTTTCTAACCCTTCCTCATTCTTGGATCTCTGTTTTATATGCCACATTATTGGAAATTATGGTGATGTAAATAGATTACATCATCTGACTTGTGTGCAGGGTTCAAAAGAAAAGTTCCTGCCCTGAACTCAGCTAGATCTCATAATATTTTACTCAGAGTCCTTCCTGCCCTTGTCAGCAGCAGAATCAGCAGCTGTAGCCAGGAGTGTCAGTAAAGAGCCTTGATTAAATATAAATACATCTATGGAGTCATATTTAAGGCAAACTTTTTAGGTCACTGCAGTTGAGAATAGAAAATGATTTTGGATTTTGAGTGTGAGATTAATTTCTAAATAAACAAGGCTGAAAAAATAGAGTACATTGCCCCTATGGGTACCCTGAATCCAGTGACTGAGGAAAAACTTTTAAGAATAGTGTTAAAAACCATGTGGAGGGACGCCTGGGTGGCTCAGTTTGTTAAGCGGCTGCCTTCAGCTCAGGTCATGATCCCAGTGTCCTGGGATCAAGTCCCACATCGGGCTCCTTGCTCAGCGGGGAGCCTGCTTCTCCCTCTGCCTCTGCCTGCCACTCTGTCTGCATGTGCTCGCTTGCTCTCTCTCCCTCTGTCTCTGACAAATAAATAAAATCTTTAAAACAAAACAAAACAAACAACCATGTGGAGTGGGCTGTAATATCTTTTGTTTATCTTTTTATTTATTTATTTATTTTTTAATTTCTTTTCAGCATAACAGAATTCATAGTTTACACCACACCCAGTGCTATCTTTTGTTTATCTTCACACATAAAAAAAAATCCAGCAAGGAAGATTGTAAGTGATAAATGTATAATAACTTGCACTAGTGGCACCACTTAAATGAAATAGAAATT
Organism: Mellivora capensis; assembly: GCA_004024625.1. Taxonomy (NCBI): domain Eukaryota; kingdom Metazoa; phylum Chordata; class Mammalia; order Carnivora; family Mustelidae; genus Mellivora; species Mellivora capensis. The sequence continues at coordinate 41,150 of PISX010002102.1, forward strand.
TCTTTTTCCACTCACCTAACTCTTGAACTAAAGAGGACAATGAATATTTATGCTTGAAGTTTTCTGTAGGCATTTGGGCTTTAAAGATAATTTGGGGAGATTTCTGGTTCTGACCGAAATGAAGTTGCCCGTTCCTCCCAGGTCCTCTCCTCCTTTCAAGTAAAAACTCTGGACATAACCCAACAAATAAGCACAGAAACAGGAAAGGTGGAAAGAAGTTGGGTTGCCTAGAAACCTGGGAACTTGAGCAGTAACATAGCCCTTAGTTTCCTGCTTCCTCATTGGCTCCCATATATTCCAGGCCTTCAATTCCATAGAAGCCTTCAATTCAGTACAGTCAACAGATCAAGGAAAGCTTTGAGAAAGTCTATTATCTGTAGTCAACGGCCGGGGAGGGCGTGGGGTGGGGGCAGGGAATGGTGACCTAAGAAAACAAAGAACCTTCTTGGCAATATCCATCCTACTCAAGCCAAACACCCATGCAGAAACTGCTGCCCACTCCCCCATAGTTCTAGAAGGATTGAGTTGTTAATGTTCTCCTCCACCAAATCAACCCTAGGAAGCAGATTCACCCACCTTGCGAGGATATAGTGCCACACCAATGAGCTAATCTTCCATCCCAGCTCAATGGATGCAGACAGTATTCAGTTTCTCTAGGCAGCCAAGGGAGTGTATGTGGGTCTGAGCTGGGAGTTGCTCTTCATCCCCCACCCAGTAGAAGTAGGCTGTGGATGTTGTTGGTAGGATCCAGGGACTAGCTGAATCTCCACCCCTGCCCCACAGCAATGAGACTCCAGTTAATGGTGAAAGTAACTTTCCTCCATCCCTGTGGTCAATGGGTCCTGGTGGGGACTGAACCTCCAAAACTACCTCCTCTCGGCACCAAGGCAGTGTGAGGCAGGACCAATTATGACACCATTCCTGGCCATACACAACTCCTCACCTCTGTAGCAGGGGTGCAGTGGGGAAACTGAGTCTCCACCCCTGTCTGGCCTTGATGAGGCAAAATGCCCAGTGGCCCTAGTCGAGACTCTTGATATCAAACCCTCTATTAACTGCATTTTCCCCAGCTTTTCAATTCCCCACTGCTCTGCAGATATTTTTTCAGCTCCCAAATAACATACTTATCCTAAATCCTTGCCTCAGGGTCAACTTCAAGATAAGACATCATTCAGCTAATATTTACTGAGCATTTTCCAAGTTAAGAGCATTGTAGGAGTTGCTGCATTTCTGAAAAAGCCGTATAAAGTAAATTGCCTCTATTGTCATGGAGTCAACATTTCAGTGGAGACAGATTCATCATGTTAGAAAGAAATTAAAATAGCTTAAGTGCTATGAGGAGAAATGAGATGACATAGGGAAAATCTAACGCTAATGAAATATTTCAGCCCCTTTGAGTTCACCATAATCCCATGTCATTATCCAGGTTTGAACCTGCCTTACAAACTCCTTCACCACTCCAGCTCTTTCTAGAAGGCTTATCAAATAGGGTGAAAGCAGCATACAATTCTTGTTTTAATACTGTTCTAACTGTATCAGGTAAATCTTTACTTTCACATACAGTACTTAAAAAAAAATAAAAAGCACCATACACTTATTCATTCATCGGCCAGATAAAACTTTATTAAGAATTAAAGTGGGTCAGGCACTGTATTACACAGCTGACATTATGCTGGTACCATGAAGTATTAGATCAAATAGAACATAACATCAGAGAGTGAAGTGTTGACTTAAATGGAAGAGAGCAGAAGAAGAGAGAAAACTTCATAGCTAGAGGAATAGGAGGTTTTAACATTGAAGGAGGCCCAACCCCTCTCGCTGGCCCCCAGAATAAGAAAGAAAATATCAGGATGCAAAGATAGTTTATTCTACTCTGAATTTTCAATACTACATTTGAAAAAGCTGAAAGGTTCACAGGGAAAAAAAAGGATAAAAGCTATAAAAATGTACTTGGAAAGTACATTTCAATTTATTTCAGTTCATTATTCTTTATCTACCTCATCTAAATAGTTCCTTTAAGTTAAAAGGATAGAATTGTGAAGTAGTCAATAGGGACCACAGAAGCGGGGACTGTACCTTGTTCGATGATGGAATCAAATGTCTCTGCCATTGTATCTTTGTATATGCCCTGTTCTAACCTTTAAGTGTCAGCATCCAGAGATTTCTGCTGTGATTAGCAAATGCCAGATCAATTAAAGAATCATTGCACTGGACCACAAGGGGTTAAATCATCCCTTGGAGATTGAGAATAAATTCTGATATTGGTTTTATTGAATCACTTAATTCTATTTAAGGATAGAGAGAAGTGTAACTGTGAGAAATGTCTGGAAGCCAGTAGTACCATTTTACACAGGCCTCCCCTTCCTGGGTTTATCATCTATGAAAGGTCTTCCTCTGGGTTATATTAGCATCAGATGAAGTATTTTATTTGATTTTTTGGGGTTTTTTTGTGGCTTTTATCTAATATTTTGTAGTTTTTTCATTTATATCATCATAATGCCAAGATATATCAGACATCGATTTCTTCATCATATGTTTTCAAACACCTCAAAATATTCCTGTGCCTATTTTAAAATATTAATTATTAATTATTATTATTTAAATTATTATTATTAATAATTAGTAATTAATTTACTTAACATATAGTATATTACTAGTTTCAGGGGTAGAATTTAGTGATTCATCAGTTGTATGCAATACCTAGTGCTCATTACATCAAATGCCCTCCTTGATGCCCATCACTCAATTACCTCATCCCCCCACCCACCACCTCTCCAGCAACCCTCAGTTTGTTTCCTATAGTTAAGAGTCTCCTATGGTTTGTCTCCCTCTCTGGATTCATCTTGTTTCATTTTTCCTTCCCTTCCCCTATGTTCATCTGTTTTGTTTCTTAAATTCCACATATGAGTGAAATCATGGTATTTGTCTTTCTCTGAGTGACTTATTTCACTTAGCATAACACCCTCTAGTTCCATCCATGTTGTTACAAACAGAACAATATCATTTTTGATGGCTGAGTAATATTCCAATATATATATTCATATATATAAGAACCTCACATCTTTTTTATCCTTTCATCTGTCAGTGGGCATCTGGGTTATTTCCATATTTTGACTATTGTGGACATTGCTGATATAAATATTGGGGTGCAGGTGCCCCTTCAAATCACTGTGTTTGTATCCTTTGCATAAATACCTATTGCAATTGCTGGGTCATAGGGTAGTTCTATTTTTAGCTTTTTGATGAACCTCCATACTGTTTTCCAGAGTGCCTGCACCAGTTTGCATTCCCACCAACAGTGTTAAGAGTGTTCCTCTTTCTCCACATCCTTGCCAATATCTGTTATTCCCTGAGTTAATTTTAGCCATTCTGATAGGTGTGAGGTGATACCTCATTGTAGTTTTGATTTGTATTTCCCCGATGCCAAGTGATTTGGAGCATTTTTTCTTGTGTCTGTTGGCCATTTGTATGTCTTCTTTGCAGAAATGTCTGTTCATGTCTTCTGCCCATTTCTTGACAGGAATTTTTGTTTTTTGGATATTGAGTTTGATTAAGTTCTTATAGATTTTGGATACTAGTCCTTTATCTGAAAAGACCATTTCAAATATCTTCTCCCATTCTGTAGGTTGCCTTTTAGTTTTGTGGATTGTTTCCTTTGCTGTACAAAAGCTCTTTATCCCAATAAAGTCCCAATAGTTCATTTTTACTTTTGTTTCCCTTGCCCTTGGAGATGTGTCTAGCAAGAATTTGCTGCATCTGAGGTCAAAGAAATTGCTGCCTATGTTCTTTTCTAGGATTTTGATGGATTCCTGCCTCACATTTAGGTCTTACATCCATATCGAGTTTATTTTTGTGTTCCTGTGTCTGTTTTTAACACATTGACCACAATTCAATGAAGAAAATATTGTTAAATGTTTTTCTTCACTGTTAAAATTTACTCAGTTTCTTAACAGTAGAACCACATTGTCTTGCTCATCACTGAATGTCCAGTTTTCAGAAAAGTGCTTTGCACAAAGTAAATACTAACTGGATGAATAGTTGAATTCTAAGAAAGCCATTTTGATATGGGTGCATTTTAAACCTTAGCACATTTCAAAAGTCTGATCTCTCTCCCATGCGCTCCCCTGCTCATTTTGATTCATTAAATTGGTCAGGGCTTATGCTTTTAATCTCTAACAAGCTCAAGAGTGGTGGTCAGGCTGCTGGTTTGGGCACCACACTTTGGACAGCACTTATCCCCATGATGTTGGATCACTGTATGGCCTAGGTAAATAAACCAGTGGTAAGTTCACATTTAAATTGCATATCCGCATTTAAATCACTGTGGCCAGGGCACCTGGGTGGTTCATTTGGTTAAGCCTCTGACTCCTGGTTTGAGCTCAGATTATGATCTCATGATCGTGAGATCCAGCCTTGCATCAGGCTTTATGTTCAGCACTGAGTCTGCTTGAGATTTTCTCTCTCCCTTGGCCCCTCCCCACTGTGCTCTCTCTCTCTAAAATAAATAAATAAATCTTAAAAAAAAATCATTGTGGCCTCTGCAGCCCATTTTAGATACTCAGCACAGAGAGCAGGGATTTCTGGTGTTTCCATATAAAGAATGAAACTCTAGAAGATCATGGTCTCCTATGTTATGATCACTATCTACTTAGGCCAAGAGTAGAATTGGATAGCCCAGGGATTATGAATTCCTGGATATTGACACCCTGGACTATCCACAGCACATATCTTACTCACTCTGTATCCCTAGGATAAGGGTACACTCATTGTGATTTCATATTTCTTACTTTTGCACCAGTTTTAATCAAGCTACTGGCCAACATGGTCTTCCTCCATTCTAGCCACTGATTTGTTTCTAAGTTTTGGAGGACAGTTTTTAAAGAACATAAAGTTTATATTCACCATTTCCCACCATCCACAGATCGATTGCCAAATACCACATGTTAATTCAAATCTAAAAGAGTACATGCAGTGCTATGTCTTATGGACATGACAACTGGCCCATAATGTCCAGTTTCAAAGAAATGTAAATTCAACTCAACTGTGGTATTTCTATAGTGACTGACATGTTAGCAGCTGTTTGGAACTGAATGAATTGCAAGTTACTTTACCCACTACTGTGTTGAGGAATGGTTGTCTTCAGTTTTGAGGGAGAAAAACAGTTAATCAAAGAAGTTAAGGGAAAAAAGGTAATAATGCATATACAGAGACCCCTTACAATTGCTATATGTTCCTGATCTTGTTTTTTGGAGGCAAAAGTATGCTGCAGTTCCTGTACTTTTAACCTTAAAGAATCTGTATGCTTTCCCTAAGTATCCCTTTTCTGGAGCTGGACTGTGAATGGCTGTTTCAGAAATCAAGGAAGACAATGGAATAACAATCTTTTCTCACACTAATCTTCAGGTCTTTGGCTTCACTGATTTGGAGCTCTATAATCTGCTATTGTTTCACATATGGACTAGGGCCTTATGGTGAGTATGGTTCTTCCTAGTCATCAGCTGATTTCCCTGGTCCATACAGGGCACATTTCCTGAAAAGCATCTCCAATTCTCCAACTTCCTTTAAAAGAAAGAAAGGAAGAAAGAAAAAAAGCATACTTTTAGCCAGTTTAATACTTGGCAAATAGACTACTGTCTATGCAAATATACTAATGTTTGTCTATACAGAAATACAGATCTACTGTGAGAAAGCAGATTTGGACTTTTCCTCCAAGGTTCTAGTTTGCCTCTTGGTACCACACTTTGTTCTTAGAAATCACAAATTTCTCATTCTTTCAATGGAACTAAAGAAGTCTCTACATATGAAAGACTGTCCTGAATCCCAAACTCATGTCATTGATAATTTATCACCCAGAGTTCTGAACTGAGAATATACCTCCTTTCTCTTGTTTAGACTTCATACTGGAAGTGATTGTCTCTCCTTGTTAATCCTCTAGCTCATTTCATTCATTCAATTTCCAGACTGCTGTCTATTAGTAGATCTCATTGGCTGTTTATACAGACTTTGGTAAGTTGGATTTTCCTACATCAATCTTAACTTCACCTGCTACATTAATCTTCTTATTTCTTTCTCTTTTGGACATTGACAAAGTGATGTCTTTCCCACCCTTAGTTCTTTTAAATACACACACCCACCTTCTTCAGCTAAATTGAACCAGGATATCACCAGCTCCAAACCACAGAACTTGAAACGAATGACCCTGACTTCCTAGTGGCTTTGTATTGAATAAACAGCTTAGATTCCTATTGTCCTCATGTAATTCACTGTCTCTGAGAAGCGTTTCAGAAAGTAGGCATAAATAAGGAGAGCAGTAACAATTGTACTTGTTATCTGTAAAGAGTCCTTGCTAACCAGCACCATTACCAATGTAAAGCTTTTGAATATATTTTTCAGTAAACATTTCTTAGTCAAGGTATGTAAGTAAGTGTTCTTATCTAGCAAAAGTCAGCCTGTGATGCAGAATAGAAAAGACCTTAGTTGAAAAAGCACTGGAATAGAGAATGTTACATCACATATAGATGCTCAGAAAATATTTATTGAATTGGATAACACAGCAAGTAAGCTCCTTAGAAAAGTGCATGGAGATCGAGCTCAGTGTTTCCCAAATTTCCCACTCATATATGCATGTAACACAAAGTACAGTCATAGCGAGTGGGGGGCTGAGATGCCTTTACTTCTTCACCTTCACTCTGCATAAGCAAGGACACCTTCTTTGTCTAATACAGTTATGATACTTTGGAAAATAATACAAAGAAGGTTGCTCCTTGAGGCAAGAGAATATGGCATATTGAACTCTATGGCCACAGTGCCTAGCGATATGTCTGGAGTGTAGTAGGTGTATGATGGATCCTCGCTGGATAGGAGGAAGACTGGAGGGAAACTAAAAAAGCAAAGCCGTGAAAGAACTCTCCAAATCACACGCTCTCCATTCAAATATTCATGAACTGATGAGGCGGAGAAATTGTTCTGCTCTGTTACAATATCTGTCCCCGTTCCCTCTTCCACACATGTAAGCAGCAAGCACTTACTGTCAGACTGTGACCCTGGGGAAGTCATTCATTTCCACTTGAACCAGCTGTTTCAAATAACTTGTGCATGTTGCATTTACCAAAGGAAAATTATGCCTTTTTTTTCCTTTGATTTACTGAGGGATTTTTATTTGGAAAACATTTACTTGTATCTTTCCGCAGCTGTGATAGATTTCACAGCAGCCTTCTCACTATGAAAGAAGAACCCCTACAAACTCCTAACCTTCTTCAGGGCCTCTTGGGGTGCCAGGCAAATGGGAGCATGAAGGGATGTAATAAGGGGAGCACACGGTTCTCCTGGAATCAGAACTCATGAGGGGCCCCTTCTGAGCACATGTATTGAAAAGCAGCCTGTAGGAAGGGAAGCAGTCAAGGTAGGGTTCAAATATTCAAAAATTTTTAAGTTATTGGGTCTTTCTATTCCGCCTTTGTGAGAACAAATGAGAATAAGGTATACCTCTGTACAGTGTATGCAGTCTTTCTAGCACATAAGAGGTGCTCAAAAATGGTAGCTACTATTTTAATCATTCAGGAAAAAAACAAGCAAACCCTGCCCTTTTAAATAAAGAAACAATAAAACTTACATATCACTAGGGACATCACTAGGGAGCACCTCCGATTATTTTTCCAACAGAGGTGATGGGATTGCACCAAGACAGTAATATTCCACACTCCACATTCTCTAGCTAGATCCAACTTGTAACAAATAATTTGCGTTTCTAGGGGGACAAGTTCTTTGTCTGTGGTACCAAAAAACAGTCACAGCATATGGTACATGTTCAATAAGCATGTGTTTAATAAAAAAAAAAAAGTGCATAGGTTAGGAGAATGGACTGTGATGATAAGCAATAGTGCGACATTCATTTCATAAGAACTGATTAGATGAAGAGCTTTAGGTTCTATAGAATATAAAAATGAATTATGGAGACACTGCCTTTGCCCTCCAGCATGATTTGGTAGTCAGGGCATGTAGGACATGTTCCAGGAAAAGTGAGTCATCTTGTGATTGGAGCATCAGATTTGGGGAGATTTGAGATTTAAGGTTAAACATATTTGGAAGTGTGGAATGATATGATATAATAAATGTCTTTGAATTCTCAGAAACCCAGCAAGAATGTTTTATCCAAAGGAAAAGTCTGATCAAATGGGAGCACTTAGGAGAATGTTAAAATAATCTGGTTTGCTAGTTTTCCAGCTATAAAGTACAGGAAATAAAAGAGATGAGTAACAGTGCTCTGGGATCCATACCCTTCCTTTGACCAGTTTGTCTACTTTAAAAGTAGTTATATATTGAAAAGTAAGTAGTCTTGGGAAGAAGGGAGGAGATGACCAGCTCTGACTTAACATGTCAGGAGAAAACACAGATTCGTTTGGCAGTTATTGAGCAATTTCAGTTCAAAGTTTGGTGAGTGATTTTAAGGTGAAAAAGAAGGAGAACCAAAAGATGGTCATGAGAAGCCCATGCTGGAATAGAGGTGAAATTAATCCAGGGGAAAAATACAAAAGGAAAACTGGCTTAGAGGAAAAGATGAACAATTCTAGGCATAAACCTAAGTGAAGCCAAAGAATTTGCCAGGAGTAGAACAAGTGACCTCACAAGCGAACTACTGCAACACGGGGATTCCCCAAAAGTCACCCACAGACTTCTGTCAAATTCAATTGATCAGAATTGGCTTGACACCTTTAAACATTGCAGATTCTTGGGCCTTTGCCTTTTGAGATTCTAATTCAGTAGATCTAACTCAGTAAGGCAGGGAAAGCCATATCTTTTTCTAAAGGTGCTGCTGTTTTTTGATGGGCAGCCATTGGGCAGAATCACTTCAGTGTCCTGGGATGTCCCCATGATGTGGGTCTAATTTGGGGCCTGGGAATAACCCTAAACAACTAAAGGAAGAAACTATGAAAATGAGATCCACCAGCTTTGTTGTTGTTGTTGTTTTTGTTTTTATCATCGACACTTTTTTGTTATGATTAAAAAAGAAGAAAAAAAGAAAAAAAGATTCCAGCCCTGACAAACTGGTTTTGTTTGATTTATGAGGTTCTTTTTGTTTGATTCATGAGATCCTTTTAAGGAGGGGAGCAATATCCCATTTCCTTCATGAAAAACTTCCCTTCCACCGCTGAAGCCAAGATACCAATTTCTTCTTGTAAAGGAAATTTAAATGTGAAAATTAAGGGTACTTACCATTTAGAATATCACATGGTCCAACTATCTCATTTAAGGAAACTGAAAATGCCCAAGGAATTCTCTGATTTGTCTTCTAGGTTAAAAGCTACTTAGAGGCCAGAATGATTTCTTCTTTACTTTTCTATTCTTTATACCTGTTGCATTTCAGTTTCATCATAAGTGTATGTTCATTTTATGTGCTGTACTGGCTTACCCAAGATGTTTATTTCTCCTTTCCTTCTCTCTCCTACACATGCACATATAGGCATACCTGTGCCTACACACAGCTATATCACATATCAATTACTGGCTACAGTTTAGTTGCAGTCGACCTAATGTCAAGATTCATCACCTTCCAAAATGTGGCTTCACTGAAGAGAGCAATCATCTATTTTTTTTAATAGACTACTTAAAAAATATTGTCACGTGAGGAGATAATGAGGAATTTTGCACTAATTTGCCATTTTCAGAGAATGATTTCATATTTTCAGTTCTTTCTCAATATAGGATGGGATGAAAGTCTCAAAGCTGTAGAATTTCACACAAGGTTGTCTATGAAGTTATGTTAATGGCTATGTTGAAATTACAACTTAAATAATGATCAGGACAATAGTTGAGCAGTTTTATACCCCAAGTGGAATTAAACGGAGAAAAGGATCAAAGGAGGTTGAAAAAGAGTGGAAAATGTTTCAGATTTTCCTTCAAACTTTGAGGATATTTGTAGGGTTTGATTGAGTGATGGTGAGCAATATAATAATCCACACATTTATATAGAAATTTCCAGTTTGCAAAGCACCCTCACAAAATATTATCTTATTTAATTTACAAAACAACACAATGTGGTGATTCCAACGTATATTGGTTTCTTCCACTGGTAGATGAGGAAATTAAAACACAAAGGGTTAATCAGAGACATTTGGGCTGAGTTACTTTTCTTGCTTTTTCAGAAGTTTTTATATTCCCCTTGGTTACATAAAAATCAGTGCTGGACGAAGAGAGAAGGGATGCTTTGTCACTTTTTTAAATGGCCAGGAAAGACCATCTTTGAGAAGAGACCATGTGATGGTATTACAAGCAACACACTGAGCTATTGAAAGTGATTCTGGATGGGCTAATAAATGACTTCAAGCAACTCCATTTTGCTTTTGAACTACGTTTTTATCTTGGTGAAGACCAAGAACACAGCATTTTTTGGTCTGCCTTAGCAGCTCTTAGATCCATAATAGCCTAATCCAATTAAAGGCCTATTCACTTCCACCATTACCATTACATTAGGTTGCTCTGCAAAGATAAAAGTAAGTTGAGCAAGGCAAATCCCATCTGATGATGGGCAGTTCTGCCCATTTATTGACATCATCCTTGTCTTTTGTAGATTGGCTTGGCATGTGTTTCATGGGGCTTTCAGGAGTGATTGTTTGCTAAGTGAATGAAAGAAAAATTGAAAGCATCAGTGTTTACCTGACCTAAGACTGACATGGCAAAATTTACGATCAAACAACAAATTAATGGATATATTGGTCATAAACCATAGAGACAAATATTCTGAATGTCTTAAAGGTTTAACACATATTTTACACTCCATTGGGGACATTTAAAAGCTTTGACCTTAGCCCATAACAATCTGGGATGAAAGAAAGGAAAATTAAATCTTACCTACACATCTAACAAACTGAATTTATGTCTGCTGATGTGAAATATTTATTTAAGCCAGCACAGCAAAATATGCTAATCTGCGAGGTAGAAGTGGGAGACATGAGTTCTATTACCAGTAGTTATTAGTGTGTTCATCCTAAATCATTTGAGTGCTGTTCGGTTTGATATGGAAGACCAAGGCAAAAGAATTGTTCTGTACTCAGAAAACCTAGAATAGGATTTTTAAATCTGTGAGGAACCCCTCACCCTGCTGAATATAGCTAAATTATGCACAGACCCAAACATTGATATTATGCCTGTGACCTAAAGCTGAGACCACAAACTTACTTATTAGCCCTTTCTCTGGAGACTTCCTAACCAAGCTAATTCCTAATTGAGAGATAAGCTTAAATCTCATTTATCATAGACATTCTGGCAACATGTGAAACCCAGGTTCTCAGGGAGGCCAGGAAAAATGCAGATTCCAACTGAGAAAATCCTTCATCATGTCAAAGTTCTGGCCTCAGTGCATTCCCTTGTTCTTAATCTTAACCCGCCCTCTGGAGACAAACAAAGAGCAGGTAGGAGTAGGGTAGAATGCATGTGAAAGGGATTAGTGAAATTTTACAAAAATATCTGAAAAAATGGCAGATATATAAAAACGTTAAAAAAAGTTTAGTTAGTAGTAGTAGTATTGTTATCACTATTATCCGTATCATCACCAGTAGCAGCAGCCCCAGCAAAACCACCTTAAAGGCTAAAGGTAATTTTATCAACTGAGTTAGCAACTTTGAATGTAGACTCTGTTCTCAAATGACCCAGTATGAACTTTGCATCTATAAGGACATAAATTAAAGGCACATTGTCTTCAACTGGATAATCCAGGGCATATGATCCCATCAAACAAGACCTGCACCTTCTCCGTGTGAAATATCTATCAAAACGTCAAGCTACCTGCACATCCCCACTCCTGTAACTGATACCCAGTCTTTCTGAAGCACAGATGAATGATACCCAGGCACTGGTGTGAACAAACAGAGTAGGCTAACCTGGCTGCCCTCAATTCCCTCAAAAGAAAGATGGGACTCAATTAGTCAAACTGGATTAGGTACCCTGTGACCACCAGTCAGCTTGGAAGCACTGTCAAGCTATATTTTGCAACTCATATACGTCCCATTTGGAGAGAGGGCAACAGTGGTAAAAAAACAAAAAGCTCTTTCTGGGGGCACCATTTGAACCCTTGAGTATGCAATTTTTGTGTAGAAGTCAGACGTCAGCTTGCCTTTCTCATAAAAATATGGTACTGCCCTGTAGGGGTCAGAGGAACCCTCAAGTATTTAAGGAAACAGACTTGTCATGTAGCCCTCAGATGACTATAGAGATCTCTTTAAGGTAAGACTACCCTGGTTTATTAAAGGAGCTTCTTGGAGGGAAAACCAAAGGTATTGGTATTTTTGTGTACCTAGCAGTTATCTTGATGGTAGGGGCCATCCTCTTAGAAAAACTGGTCAAAATGTATCCCTGAAATGCATGAAAGTCAGATTCAACTCACTGGCCAGGGTTGTTATAGATGATCAAATTACCCTAGAATTTTTCCTTGCAAGCCAATTTAACACAATCATGAAGACATTTTTCTCTGCCTGGATTAATGCCGTGGGCCAAATGAAAAGTCAATACAGACTCTTAAGGAGAAAATCACCTGACTCTCTAAATAAGACAGTAATCATTTTGGGTTTGTTCAACTTGTTAGGTCCAGGACCCAAGGACAATGATTAAGGTTCCCAGTGTAGGTTGACCTCATCCCAATGCCCGGAGTTCTGTTGATATTCAACCCTTTATTCAAACCCTTTATTCAAAGCTACATGAGAAAAATTGAACTGATTTATTTCTAGACAAGTTTTTTGTATTAATTGGAGTGGGAGTGGATTATCATATTCACGGGAACATTTTCTAGAAGCCAAGACAATGTAAGAATGAAGTATAAATACCTTGGGGAGATAATTTTCCATGTTTTCCTCCTATTTCCACATGTCTTACAAGCAGAGCTACTGACTCCTTTTGTTCTCTACTATCTTTTCAAGGATGTTTATAGAGCAAACAGCCTTGGAAGATAGAGATAATATCTCCCTCTAGAGAAAAGTAAAGATTTGTTTGCAGTACCATATAATAAAGATTGTATCTCTGTCCTGGGCAAAAATCGTAGCTTCATTGCCCATCATCAAAGATTTGGGTTCTCCAAGTGGGGATTCCTGTGGTATAAACGTACACTGCATATGTAGATGTCACATAGCTTTCTGTATGCCATTCTATGGCATTTGAGGTTCTGAGAGCTGCACGAATGCAGATACTCTAGATACTGCTATTGCTGTGAGTAATTAAGTTCTTCTCTGATCCAGCAGCCTTCTGTCTTTTGCCACCTTCCATGAAATTGCGACAGGCTAAATTTTTAGTTTGCAAGTGATATAAAGTCTCAGGCTCTCCAGAGTTCTTGACAGAGGGTGGGAAGGTGGCAGAATTATGGTGATAAATGTCCTTATTTTTTTTAGATTTTTGCATTTTGTTTCATTTTGTTATAGCTAATTGTTTGTAATGGTAATTACCAGATACTCTTAAAAGATTCAGTCTCCAGTGTGGAGGCTGATTTGCCCTGAGATCACCAAGTGCAGCTTTTCTTTCTTATTAGGAAAAATAGCTGCATTAACAAATTGTTACTATTTTCTATTAGTCTTTAATAAATTAACTCAGAATCATGTGTCACTTATTAGAGACAGATTCATAAGAAAATATGTAATATCTGTCAAATATTATACTGAAACTCCTTTGTTTATAAAACATGTATACTTGGGGCGCCTGGGTGGCTCAGTGGGTTAAAGCCTCTGCCTTTGGCTCCGGTCATGATCCCAGGATCCTGGGATCAAGCCCCGCATCGGGCTCTCTGCTCGGCAGGGAGCCTGCTTCCTCCTCTCACTCTGCCTGCCTCTCTGCCTACTTGTGATCTCTGTCTGTCAAATAAATAAATAAAATCTTAAAAAAAAAACAACATGTATACTTATAAGGATGGAGTAGGCTTATGCTGAGACCACAAATAACCCTTTAAATATTAGTGGCTTATGACATAAAATTTATTTCTCACTCACACAAATTTTGCTGACAACTTCCCAAGCAGATTCCCTTATGCAGTGAACTTAGCCATCCAGGTTGCTAGGTCTAGGCTCTCCACTTACTTCAGAGGGGAAGAGAGTGTTGGAATATTGCAGGGGGGTTTTTCACTGCCTCAACACAAAAGTGACACATGGCAATTCCACTCACAATCCGTTGGCCACAATTTGTCATATGACCCCAGCCAAACAAATGGGAAACTGAGAAGTGTGGTATTTCATATGTTTAAGAAAGATAGTGCTTTCTAAGTTTCTGTACAAAATTTTTTAAAAATTACTTTTGTATCCCATTAGCAAAAGAAAGTCACAATTTGGTCTTTATTGGTCGCCACTGTCTACACAGGGAAAATATACATACATAGCCAAAAGAATACCTTCCCTATAGCTGGTTGTCAGCTGGTTGTCCCTGAAGGGGATGAACTTCAGGCATTGTATAAACTCCTCTTACATCTTTCTATGAGATAATCTAACAAATAACGCCAACTCTCATCCTTGAAAATATTTGGATAGACATTTCAGAAACTGCTTTAAGTGTGTTTCATATACATTATTTTACTAAGTCCTCACAAAACCCGACAACTAAAGTTTTATTATGATTTTCATTTTGAAAATGAGGAAGAGTAGTTAAGGAGAGGTCAAGTACCTTGCCCATGGATTTAAAGTCAGTGGCGGATACTTAGCAGTTTAGTTCTTGAGTCCAGACTCTTCGCCACCTCTAATATCAACGTATTATTAAGAAATGCATTTGAGGGGCGCCTGGGTGGCTCAGTGGGTTAAAGCCTCTGCCTTCGGCTCAGGTCATAATCCCAGGGTTCTGGGATCGAGCCCTGCATCAGGCCCTCTTCTCAGTCAGGAGCCTGTTTCCCTTTCTCTCTCTGTCTGCCTCTGCCTACTTGTGATCTCTGTCTGTCAAATAAATAAATAATCTTAAAAAAAAAAAAAAAAGAAATGCATTTGACAGGAACTACCAAGTGGTCACTGTCTCTTAGAATCCTACAGGGTGTGTCTCACTGTTAAAAAAGAATGAACTACAGTTGGGTCTGGTTCCAAGTGTATGGACAGATCAAATTTTAGCAAATGCACATGCTAGAATATAAGGGTAATTTTTTAAAAGATTTTATTTATTTATTTGCCAGAGAGAGAGAGAGAGCACAGAGGGAGAAGCAGACTCTGTACTGAATGAGGAGCGTGATGTGGGACTTGATCCCAGGACAAAGTCACATGTTTAACTGACTGAGCCACCCAAGCATCCTGAATATGAGGGTAATTTTGAGAATGAAGGGAACTAAAGACTTTGTGGTCAATCTGGGTTAGTTTTTTGCTCCATTTTACTTCAAAATTTGCATCATGAAGACTGATGATACACTTTGGGGTTTGGTTATTGGCTGATATTTGCCTTATTTCCAGAATACATAAGAAACCTATCCATATTTTAAAACCATCTTTCAAAATATAATTTTGCCAGGCATGGTTATATTTTGGTTAGTATTCATAAACTAGTGAATTATACTGGCAACAATGTTTAAATTTTATTAATTTTAAAAAAACAGGGTAATAAAAGAATGCAAGGCAATATATTGGCCATATGTTAAATAATAATGATTTTTTTAATAGCACATAATGTATTTTCAAAGGAGTTTTATGTCTATTATCTGACTTAGGGTTTCAAACATCTGGTTAATAAGGTAAAATATATATTGTTATCACTGTAATAGGAATGGAAAAATTATGGCAGAAGAAATGGCTTTATTTATTTTATTTTATTTTATTTTTCAAAGATTTTATTTATTTATTTGACAGAAATCACAAGTAGGCAGAGAGGCAGGCAGAGAGAGAGAGGAGGAAGCAGGCTCCCTGCCTAGCAGAGAGCCCGATGCGGGGCTCGATCCCAGGACCCTGGAATCATGACCTGAGCTGAAGGCAGAGGCTTTAACCCACTGAGCCACCCAGGTGCCCCTGCTTTATTTATTTTTAACACAAATTAACCATATGCCCTATATGTCAGGTTAGATGACAAAGAATGAAATGAGATCTTTCTAAGATTTCAAAGAATTTTCAGTCTCCAAAAGGTAGAATAGTAAGTCAGTGATGGGATTAAACTGAATCAAATATAATTTGATTAAGGTCCCATTAAGATAATATTCTAATGCTCTGGTTCTGGCCTAGTTCAATTAAATATGAATACAGAGAGAAGTTACAATTCAGACTAGTCTGGTTCATGGTTCGATTAATCATTCATATCTTTAGACAATTAAGTACATTCATGATCTTTCCCCAGTTTTAGATGCATGGCTTGGTTGTAAGCAAGTTGCTAAATCGGAGCACATTTAAGAAGGAAATGGAAGGAAATAGTAGTTGTTTTTTAAAATGCTATTATGTGTATGCTTCTATATCATGTCGTCTTGATTAGCTCTGTGAAATACCTGTCATTATTACCATTTACAGATAAAAAAACTTAAGACACTAAGTTGGTTAAGTCATCCAGTTAGAACTGGTGAAAATTAGAATTGTTCTAATTTGTTCATAATTTTTATGACTCTGATGTTTATATGACTTTATTGTACAGTGTATAGCTTTTGTGTGTGAGAGAGTGTGCCCATTCTTTATGGGCAACTATTTCTGATTAACTTTCTATTTGTTTCCCCTTAATGAGAGTATTCTCTATGCAGAACTTTATGTCATGTTTCATATACCCAAATAAATACAGAGGGAAGACTTTGTCAAGAAACTTCTTTAAAAACATATAGTTTAGTTTATGATTTTAATAGCACACTAAACTGTTTTCTGCTTTTTTGTTTTTTTCTTTTTCTGACAATGTTCACATCTGTATACTCTGGTAAACTCTTTCCAATCATATCTGTTTACTATCATACAAATATGCCCCAGATATTATGGAAGTTGCCTGAAGTCCCTAGAGAAAATCAATTCAAACTCATGGAAAAGTGATTTAGAATAAGAAAGGAATATAGAATTCATAATTCTACATCTGGATTTGGGAGAATTACCGTTTAGATTCAGTGCTGACCGTGACTCAGGAGATTTGTCCTGATATTAAGAAAGCTTTTTTGTATTACCGTCATCCCTTCAAGCTAGGGCATTATTGCATCTTTCAAAAAATGGCAAACTAATAAAATCTGGGGGAATTCATCAGGTTTCTAGAGAGTTTGGATTCGACACGTGCAAACTGTCAGCTTTAAGTAAGTCATGCAAAACTCTATTTAAATGAAATCAGACTTTCCCTGAATGTGGGAAGTGGGAAATGTTATTCGGTAGTTAGAATAAAGTGGTTTGAGTGGTGAGGAATAGATTAAACCTGCTCACAGTCACTGAGCAGAGATAATAAGAGATGATTTGAAAGTGGAGATAGTCATTTGTGATGGGCCTTGCTGTTAACACACTAGCATGTGTGAAAGCATTAGAGAGCATGGGTGGAACCAGTGAGAGTTCCTCCATCTCCGTAAATCAAGCATTCATCAGAGGTTTCTTCCTGCTAGAATTTCTCATACCTGCCCCAAGTTCCATGCCCTAGCCAGCCCACAAAGGGCACAGAATGGAAAGAACAGAAATACATCTGTGAATGCAAATTGAGAAACTGTATGGAAGAGGTGCCCTGAAGAGATCTTAGCGGGTTAATTCCTAACTGACAACCAAAATTCAGACAAGAGAATGCTAAAGGCATGTTACTTTAAATATGTGTGGCTGAGAGGTTGGATGTGCAGTTTGGGATTTGTAGCTGAATTACAGCCCTGCTTCTCTCCTCTTCTATCCTTTGAGTTAGCCTGATTGGACAAGTTACTTGATTTCTTTGAGTCAGTTTTCTCATTTGTGATTAAATGATAATAAGGGTAGTATATATCTCATCATGAATTAAATTAGGCCATATACACAAACATGTAGCATACTGCCTGGTCTATAGCAAGCACTCAATAAATGTTATTTAAAATTCAAGATAAAAAAACTCTATCAATCTTGAATACTTTGGGGACTATTTGAATACAGAAGCAATATGTTTATCACTATTGTAAATAGTTCATTAATCAGTATTTGTTAAAATCTTACCTAGTTCTGTCCTTCTATAGCTGAAGCCCTAAAGTCCCCAGACAATGAAGATAAGATAAACTTCCCTAGAAAACATCTATTTTTCCCCATACCATAATACCAATGAACTTTCCACACCGGGAGGCTTTTTATATCTTACCATTTGTGAAATATGGGGCTTCTCTGACAGTTCTCATGCCACAAGCCCCTCCCTCTGCTCTACCCAGGGGGAAAATTTTTTTGCAATTGCCTTTTTGCAATTCTCCTTGCCTCTTTTAAACTACCTTTTAGTGTAAAATGCTTCCTGTGACTGATAAATTGTTCTTGTCTATATGCACTGGTTAATTACTTTCCAAAGCATCTGTTGCTTGTCAGGCAAATATGTTCCATGTTTTTGTAAAAATGGCTTTCCTTTCTGGAAAATTCATTTAAAACAGTCTGTAATGCCAGGAGTAAGTAGATAAAGTCCCTCCCACTTGTTAGGCATAGATTACCTGTCAGCCACTTGTCTAATAATTTCTTCTGAACCTCTTAGAAACAGGTGAAACAGGTAGTATTATACCCATTTTACAAGCAAAATAAAAAATTGTAGAAATGAAATAATTTACCATATAAACTGAACTTGATTCTTGGTCTGTATTGCTCTAAAATTCTTGGGGCAGTGTTTTCTGATTTCATATTTGGATTGTGGGAATCATATAATGGAGACATAATGTTCCCTTGTATAAAATGACAATGATAGCTATGAGCACAATCACTATCACAGACACCACTTAAAATCCACAATACTTTTACATTACAGAAAATCACTCTAAAGCAAAAGGTTCTATATGGAAGAAGAACATATAGGGGTTTAAGAGGTAGGTAGGCAAAAATCAGTGGTCTCCAGGGTTCCCATGTCCCCTGTATGATTCCCTCACCTTTCATATGTGTAGGACTTGTGAATATGATGAGTCATCACACCTGTGACTATAATACATAATATATCAGAAGGGATATTTCAGATGTTATTTAGGTTCCCTAACAATAGACATTGAGTTCATAAAAAGAGGTTATCCTGACTAGAGGGTATTATGCTGAGTGAAATAAGTCAATCAGAGAAGGACAATTGTATGATTTTACTCATATGTGGATTTTAAGAAACAAAACAGAGGATCATAGGGGAAGAGAGGGAAAAATAAAACAAGATGAAATCAGAGTAGACAAACCATAAGAGACTCTTAATCATAAGAAACAAACAGGGCTGCTGGAAGAGAAGGGAGTCAGGGGGATGGGATAACTGGATCCTGGGCATTAAGGTGGGCACATGATGTAATAAGCACTGGGTGTTAGATACAACTGATGAATCACTGAACTCTACTTCTGAAACTAATAATATACTACATGTTACTTAATTGAATTTAAATAAAAAAATAATTTTTTTTTGAGGAGAGGTTGTCCTGGATGGGCTTGAGTTAACCAGATGAGTCTTTAGAAGAAATCAGATAAATTCAAAGTTTATCTGTTATCATTTTAAAAAACAACTACTATTTCCTTCCATTTCCTTCTTAAATGTGCTCCGATTTAGCAACTTGCTTACAACCAAGCCATGCATCTAAACTGCTCCTGCTTGCAGTGAAAAAGAAAACAACCATGTTGTGAACTGAACTTGAAGAGAGCCATGTGGAAAGGTCATAAGGTCAGCCTCTAGGAGGTAAGGGCATTCACTGGCCAATAGCCAACAAGAAAATGGAGACTTTATTCCAGTAAATGCGAGAAACTAAATTCTGCTAACATTCACTCACTATGGAAGAGAACCCTGAACCATAGGGGAGGTTACAGCCCTGGCTAACACTTTCTTTTCAGCCTGATGAAACTCTGAGCAGAGGACCCAGCTAATCTATACCTAGACGTTTAACCTAGAGAAATTGTTAAGATATATCTATATAGCTATACCTATCTATCAGTATTGATCTATAGATAGATAGAAAGATATAGAGATAGAGCTATTAAAACTGCTAAGTTTTTTTGCAATTTGTTACACTTTTAACTTAGAGATATTGTAAGATATATCTATTGACAGATAGATATAGATATATAGATATAGACAGGTAGAAAGAAAGAAAAGATCTATCTAAATAAATGATAGATAGTTGAGAGATAGATTTAAACTGTTAAGTTTTTGGTAATTTGTTACACAGTAATAGAAAACTAATACATTAAATTGAATGCTGAATGAATGATAGATGGTAGGTACTACAGATGATAAGTTCAAGAAAGTAGAACTAAATCAGTTTCTGGGGGAGAGATGATAATATTGCTGCAGAAAAATCTTCAACTCACCGCGGATCAATGCTGTATACCAAACGTTTCCCTTCTAACTTTTCTCTGTAATATATCATTTTCTTAGGTGGTTTCCCCAGAGGTAGACTCTAAGACAAAAAATTATGTGCTCAAGATTCCCAGGCATTGCTGGTTCACTAGAAGTATGAGCAAAAACAAAAGAAACTCCCGTAATTCAAGGAGATTCCTTGAAAGAGAGACATAAAAGAGAATAGTTAAAAGAAAAACAGAAGGAGGTGGACTTCTGGCTTCCAGTTCAGCATGTAAGAAGCTTGGAAGTCACCATTCTGTCTTAAAAGAAGTAAAATCTGAACAAATGGAAAAATCAGCAACTCTTCTTGCATACATAAGAGATGTGAGGTCATGAGGTAAACTAATGCCTTCAAAATTGAAAAGAATGACAAATACAGACAGTCACAATTTACCAGAGCAGAAACTTCTGTGGGGACTACTAATGTCAGAGTAAGAAATTTCTGGCTATGTTTCTTAAAGAAATTGAATCAGTCATAAATAATCTTCCAAAATAGAAAGCACCAAGTCCAGATGGATTCCCTAGTGAATCAAAACATATAAGGAAAAAATTACACCAATTTTCCACAATAGGTCCAAACACATCAAAATGCATATATTAAATATGTACATTTTTTGGTATATCAGTTACAATTCAACAAAGCTTTGAAAAGATTGTATACTAGTTACATTTTAAAGAAGAAGCACAAGGAATATTTCCTCACTTATTTTATGAAGAAAGCATTATCATAATACCAAAACCAGACAAAGACATTGCAAGAAATGAAAACTGTAGACCTACATCTCTCATCAACATATATGTAGAAGTCCTCAGCAAAATACTAGCAAATCAAATCCAGTGGTGCACAGAAATAATGAACACAAGCAAATGGATTATATCCCAGTTATGCAAGGCTAGTCCAACTTTAGAAACCAATTAATGTAATACATTACATCAGAAGGCTAAAGAAGAAAAATCACATGATCATATCAATAGACACTGAAAAGCATTGAACAAAATCCAACATCCATTAATGATTTAAAAAAATCCGCATATTATAAAAGTTCATAGAAAACTAGGAACATAGGGGAAATTCTTCAACTTGACAAAGAATATTTACAAAATTCCCACAGTCGATATCAGACTTACTGATAAGAAACTCAAAGGTTTTCCACCAAGATTAAGAATGAGGCAAGGTTGCAGGATACAAGGTTAATAATAAGAGTCAGTCACTACCTTATAAACTAACAAAGAACAAATGGGATTTGAAATTAAAAACACAATACCATTTACATTAGCACTGCCCCCAAAAGAGCAATACTTAGATACAAATCTATCAAAATATGTATAAAATCTATGATAAAAACTATAAAACTCTTGATGAAAGAAATCAAAAGAACACTAAACAAAAGGACAGATATTCCATGTTCATGGATAGGAAGACTCAATATTGCTAAGATGTCATTTCTTCTCAACTCCATTAATAGATTCAGTGCAATCCCAATCAAAATCCCTGTAAATTGTTTTGTTAATATCATCAAATTGATTCTAGATTTTATATGGAAAACAAAGATAGCCAGAATAGCCACCACGATACTAAAGAACAAAGTTGAAGGACTGACACTACCTAACTTCAAGACTTACTGTAATGCCACAATAATCAATACAGTGTGGGAGTGACAAAAACATAGACAAATGGATTGATAAAACAAAGTAGAAAGCCAACATAAAGTAGAAAGACTCACATAAATATAGTCAACTTATCTTTGACAAAGGAACAGAGGCAATACAATAGAGAAAAATTGGCACTGGAATAACTGGTCATCCACATTAAAAAAAAAAAAATCTAGAAATAATCTTACATTCTTCCCAAAAATTAACTCCAAATAGATTAAAGATCTAAACATAAAACACAAAACAATAAAGTTCCTAGAAGATAACATAGTAGAAAATCTAGGTGATCTTGGATCTGTCAATGACTTTTTAAATACAGCATCGAAGACATTATTCATGAAAGACATAAATGATGAGCTGGAATTCATTAAAATTAAAAACTTCTGCTCTGTGAAAGACAATGTCAGGAGAATTAAAAGATAAGCCACAGAGTGGGAGAAAATTTTACGGGAAGCATATGTGATAAAGAAGTCTTAAAACTCAACAGTAAGAAGATAATCAAGCTAATTAAAAATTGGGCCAGAGACCTTAACCTCACCAAAGAAAATATACAGATGGCAAATAAGCATATGAAAAGATGTTCTACATCATATGTCATGCAAATTAAAACTCTACCACTACACACCTATTAAAATGGTCAAAATCTAGAACCCTGAGTATACCAAATCTTAGTGAGAATGTGGAACAAGACCTCTCATTCATTGCTAATGGGAATGAAATACAGTTCAGCCACTTTTGAAGACAGTTTGGCAGTTCCTTACAAAGCTAAACATGCTCTTATTATATGATCCAATAATCATGTTCCTTGGTATTTACCCAAAGGTGCTAAAAGCTTATGTACACATAAACATTTGCATATGGATGTTTGTAGAAGCTTTATTCATAATTGCCAAAACTTGGAAGCAAACAAGATGCCTTTCAGTAGGAGAATAAATAAACTGTGGTATATCCAAACAGTGGAATATTACTCGGTGCTGAAAAGAAATGAGTTATAAAACCATGAAAAAAACATAGAGAAGAATACATATGACTAAGTGAAATAAGCCAATCTAAGAAAGCTACAAACTGTACGACTCCAACTATATGACATTCAAATTTATGGACACAGTAAAAAAGATCCCAGGGGTTGGAAAAGGGAAGGATAAATAGGCTGAGCACAGAAGAGTTTTAGGGAAGTGAAACTATTCTGTATGATACTATAGTGGTGGATTTATGTTATTATAAGTTCATCCAAATATACAGAATGTACAAGAATGAACCTTCATGTAAACTATGGACTTTAAAGGATAATGATCGGGGCACCTGGGTGGCTCAAGTGGGTTAAGCTGCTGCCTTCGGCTCAGATCATGATCCCAGGGTCCTAGGATTGAGCCCCACATTGGGCTCTCTGCTCAGCAGGGAGCCTGCTTCCCCCCTCTCTCTCTGCCTGCCTCTGTGCCTACTTGTGATCTCTGTCAAATAAATAAATAAAATCTTAAAAAAAAATAAAAGATAATGATCTATCAATGTAGATTCATCAGTTGTAACAAATGCACTAGTCTGGTGGGTTGACAATGGGATATGAGTAATCAGGAACACTGTGCCTATAAGGGGGCAGGGGTATATGGAAAATTTCTATACCTTTTTCTCAATTTTGCTGTGAACCTAAAACTGTTATTTTAAAAAAAGTCTCTTAAAAAGTGAAAAACAGGGTGCTTGGGTGGCTCAGTGGGTTAAACCTCTGCCTTTGGCTCAGGTCATGATCTCAGGTTCCTGGGATCAAGCCCTGCATTGGGCTTTCTGCTCAGCAGGGAGCCTGCTTCCCCACCTCTCCCTCTGCCTGCTTCTCCCCCTACTTGTGATCTCTCTCTCTCTGTGTCAAATAAATAAGTAAAATCTTTAAAGAAAAAAAAAATGAAGAACAGAGGGGAGCATGATAATTCACTGGAAATTTGTCAAAGGATTCAAGTGAATCATGGGTGATGTCCAGCAATGCCTATTACAATTATGAACTATTGAAAAGATTATAATTAAGAGCTTAATAGCTCTAGAGTATTGCTTATAAATTATTTTAAAAGTCCAGTAAATTAAGAAAATGTGTCTTATTTCTACTACAACGTCCATTCATCAAATGTCTATCATGTTCTAGATACTATTTCATTTAATAATTAGCACAACCTTATGACATTAGTTCTATTATAACTCTCATTTTATGCATGAAGAAATTTTGGTTACAAGAGATAAAATAATCTGGCTAAGTGTTTGTGCCTTATATGTGGGTGACCTGAGATTTGAATTCTCTGAGTGAAATTGTGTGCCCATTCCAGCACACCAAGCCACTACCACTTCGAGTAAGTTTGATGTAAGATGTTGCAAACTGTCTCAAATAATAATCATACAAAGTGTTAATACATGCCAGTGTGTCTTTATATAGATTAACACACTTAACACATACTTCAAAAAGTGTACATGTCTTTATCATTTTGGGGGATGAAGTGTGTCACTATGGTCTGCCAATACAACACAATAAGAGATGTTTTAATACATTGGAAACATGGTGTTTATAATTTTCTCCCTTTCATTTTCCTTTCCTTACTTTCTCTTCCTTCCTCTATTTATTCTTTTTTTTTTTTTTAAGATTTTATTTATTTGACATAGAAAGAGAGACAGCAAGAGCAGAAACACAAGCAGGGGGAATGGAAAAGGGAGAAGCAGCTTCCCGCTGAGCAGGGACCCCAACACAGATTTCAATTCCAAGACCCTGGGATCATGACCTGAGCAAAAGGCAGACACTTAACAACTGAGCCACCCATGCACCCCTTCCTCTATTCATTCTTTAACAAACTTGCATTGGATGTGATATTTATACAAAAATCGTTGTGGTATTAGTGAGTCGCAAAAGATTAAGTACGAAACTTACCCCTCTATAAACTTATTATCCTTATTAAAAAATGAAATGAATACATAAATGTTTGTACCCTAAACTTGAAAGGGGGAGGCTCAAAGAAACTTTTTCATAGATATTTAAAGAAGGAAGAAGTTCAATACATTTGGAAGACTTGACAGTTAAAACTAAATGGCATTCCAATTTATTGCAATGGAAAGATAAGCCACCATAGGTGGAAGGAACAGTATGAACAAATTCATTAAGAGGAAGGAGCAGCTTTGCTGGTATCCAGGTAGTTGAATTTGGTTGTAATAAAGAAGTTGGAGGGGGTATTATGCAGGTCAGGGCCAGAGTGTGTACTCCAAACGCCAAGTTCAGAAGTTTAGGCTTTGATTTTTCCTCAGAGTTCAAAGCTCCAATTTCTAAAACCCAGTTGGCTGAGAAAACTATCCAATTCTGGACAAGCTTAAATGTGTGTTTTTACTCAAGATAATTGTCCATTCCTTGATGTAAAACCAAAGGGATCTTTTAAGAGTTTGTTTATTTTGCTGTTTTATAGATACCGAAGAAGATAATGTGAGTTAAAGCTTCTTTAAAATATTTTCTTAGGACCAACAAACACCCGCTGTGAGATTGTGCTTATTTTTTTTATGTCTTCTCAATGTGTTTACCAGTTTGCAGTTAGAAAACAAAGCAGCTAAAGCCATGTTAAGTCTGGAAGCACAATAATCCTCAACCGCCCCTGTCCTCACCAACCCACCAACCTTTTAGATCGTCATTACTTCTATTGAACACAATTATTTGTTTTTTTTTTCTGTTTTGTTGTTGTTGCTTTTTCTCATTCAAGAAGGAGACAAAAACCTTATTTATAAAACTTTCATTAATTTTCTGAAATACCACTACAGAGACAGTGGTTTTTTTGTTTTTTTTTTAAACATTTATTTAGACAATCAATTACTGAATTGCCATATAGGTATGTGGAATTGAGCATAAAAAATAATATATGAGTGTTGGGGCACCTGGGTGGCTTAGTTGGTTAAGTGGCTGGCTCTTGATTTCAGCTCAGGTCATGATCTCAGGGTCATAAAATCAAGGCCCACATTGGACTCTGGGCTCAGAGCAAAGTCTGCTTGATATTCTCTCTTTCCCACTCCCCCTTCCCCCACTTACATGCATGCTCTCTCTCTCTTTCAAATAAATAAAATAAATCTTTTTTAAAAATGAAAATAATGGACAAATACTATTAACAGTTTCATTGTAAGTCAGTAGATGTGAAATCTCAAACTGAATCTCATCATATCAAACTACAAAGCACCCAAAAGGGCAGATTTTTTACTGACTTTCAGAACTTAAATAACCCAAAGTAAAATTTATTCATTGAGAAGTTCTAACACTAAAGAGTGTTATCCATTCTCTGTCTGCATGCTTATTTACAGAGTGAGCATGTAATTTATTATCCAAAGAAGGATGGTTTTAACAGGAAAAGAAGGGGTATTAATTATGACAGGATAACCAACGTATGCATGAACCAGGCAAACTGGAATACATTGTCACCTGGTATATATAGAAATCCACAGAAGCTAGGGGATTAAGTGTTTATACCTGACCCATTGTCAGCCCCATAGCAGTGGATGTGACTTCTAACTTCTTCCAGTTCTCTATACTCTGAAAAAATATTCTAGGTAGGGATTGTTGCTGATAAAATAGTTTGTGAGCTCCCCAAATTCTTATTCTGGTCATAACTCAAACTGGCCTAGAGATATTTGAATTTCATGAGTATATAACTTTTCCTTGGAACTTGAATTCAAGGATCATATGATATTATTGTTCCAGATAATGAAAGACTATAAGAAAGAAGAAATTTTATAAAATTCCCTATCTCGAACACTTCATTTAAGAAATATGTTGATTTTGATTTCAAATATGAGAGTGACTCATCTCAACTCCTGTTTAATGATACTTACATTATTTATGAGAAACGTGTTTGCTAATCAGAGAGGAAAGATAGTTCTTAGGAAATGCATCAGTATTAGTTTCTCTCTGTCCCTTAACATTTAGAATTTCAGGAAGGAAGCATAGTATGGTGGAAAGATGTTTCTGGATAGGTAAATTATATTTCAATTCTAGTGCTGCACTTACTAGCCAAGCAATTTTGGATTAAATAGTTAACCTATCTGGCCTTAATTTTTATAACACTCCCTGTGCATCAAGCTTTCTTCTAAGCTCTTTTATATGATTCATTTAATTCTAACTTGTTACAGCAGCTCTTTGAGGTAGGTATTGTTAATATCCCATTTGCAGGTAAATAAGACTGGCAATTCTGTATCCTTTTTCCATGCTTTATTTTGTTGTTGTTATTTAAAGCATTTTAATTTATATATTTATATTTCCAAGTAGTGTGTAATTTCCAAGGGACAGAAATTTTGCCATTTTTGATCCCCCCAGACATACAATTTGATGCTCAATGAATATATGTAGAAAGAAACAAAGAAAAGGGAAGGGAAGGGGGGAAAAGGTATAAGAAGGAAAGGGTGAAAGAAAGAAGAAAGGAAGAGGGGAGGGAAAGACAGAGGGAATAAGGGAGGAAGGAAAGAAAGGAAGAAAGAAAGGTGGGAAGGAGTTAAATAAAGTTTCTATAACTATTCAGGATTTGAATTAGCAGTTGAACCCAACTAATCTGAACCCACAGTCCAAGTGCTTCACTATGCTATACTGTCTCCCCAACTCATAGTGCCACTGTGAAAATTAAATGAGGAATTTCCTAAAGTAGGAGCTCAATGAATATGAATTCGCTCCCTGTTCTTCATCTTGGATCTGTGACTCTTGGATGTACTGGGCAATCACGTGTTAGAAAATAGAGATGCATTGCCTTGCCCAGTTCTCAAGGGACTCATTCATACCAGAGAGCTCATTTAATGACTTAGAATGGATAAGTATCTTTTTCCTTGGCAGAAAATCTATTTGAAAAAAAAACAAATTAAGATCAGTTACTTGATGCATTTATGGGACCTGATCCAGGAAAGCCCATAAAGGAATTACTTTGTCAGAGTCAGTCTCTTTCAATAGTCTAAGCTACCTTTTCAATGTTTTTGATTAGAGTAGACCCTTTATGTATATTGACACTATTATTATCATTATCATTACTATTAATGAAAATAACATTAGCACTTTCAGAGATGCATAAATGAATAATGATATATAATTTGTAACATTTCCAAAGTGAGAATTTGAATCTTGCATGACAGGAGACTGGTCTTCATGGTAAGAGCTTTAGCTTTAAAAACTAAGCAACATGAGGATGTGGAGAAATGGGAACCCTATACATTGCTGGTGAATCCACTGTGTAAGCCATTTAAAAGTGCCACAAAAAACTAAAGACAGAATTAGCATTAGACCCAACAATTCCATTCCTAGGTATATAAACAAAAGAATTAAAAACAAGGACTCTAACAGATACTTATATGCCAATGTTCATTGAAGCATTATTCAGTGTTGTGTTACTGAGTTTCTGCTTGGGGTGATGAAGAAGTTTTGGAAATAGATAATGATGGTGTTGCACAATATTTTGAATGTAATTGATTTCACTGAATTATACATTTAAAGTGGTTAAAATGGCAAATTTTATGTTCTATGTATTTTTACCACAGTAAAAAATAGTAAGAAAAAAATAGCATGACTTTTCACTGTCTTCTCATGCCAAATGTAGTAACTCTCATAATGTAATATGAAGTATTTTTTATAAGGAAAGAAAATTTTCAAAAAATGGAACTCTAAATGAATGTGAAGGCATGTTGGACTGTGGCAAAGGAAATATATGACTATCCATGAAAATATGATATGGAGAAAGCTTGGTAAGAAATGTTTTACAACCAAGTTTTAAAATCTATATAGATTTTTCAGGAGATGTCTAATGGAGTGTTAGGGGTCTACTATCCTACTTAAGTTCCCAGTGTTGAACTACTGTCTCCATAATGGTATTTTCTAGCATGTAAAGAGTTCTAAAGGTAAATAATTTAGGCAATTTGGAGTTAGATTATATAGATTTATACAGATATCATTATTACAATGCCACTTTGTTTCATATACTTATGTACAGTAAATTGCCAAGGAAAAGATCCTGTGTTCAGCAGTTCCTGGACTCATTTTATCTAGAATGTATTTAAACACATTAAGGGTAAGACAAATATTTACCACAAACGGCCGTCTTGTTGGGCCTATCACACATAGTATCTATTCCCTCAACAAATGGGAAGTCAGGTATGATAAACTATGTTTTTTATTTTACAAAATGCTCATATTCTTCTTTGCACATTGATTTCTCTTTCCTATTCTATTCATATCAAGCTTGCTAATGTGACTTGCTTTGGCCAATGAAATGTGAATGAATTTTCCTGGGGGAACTTTTAAGAACCAGTGTTCTTTTGTGTTGTATGCTTCTCTCTTCCATGCTATGAGGAGTGAGTGATGGATGTGTTCTGAATATAGGAGAAGAATGGTAAATAATTTTTATCGGCAAAGTTAACTGTGATAGAC
This sequence comes from Mellivora capensis, assembly GCA_004024625.1. NCBI lineage: Eukaryota > Metazoa > Chordata > Mammalia > Carnivora > Mustelidae > Mellivora > Mellivora capensis. The sequence continues at coordinate 70,578 of PISX010002102.1, forward strand.
CATATTATTGCTTGAAAATATCTTCTACTTTTTTCCTGCGGAAGGATTATTCTTCTCTATTCAGTACCAGGCTTGGCCACGGACTCAACTGTCCAGTGGCATGTGAGCAGAAGTAATGTGTATCCTGTCTAGTCAGCCAGGATATGGTATTCCATGCCTCTTTATTCTAGTCATGACACTCTAAGTGTTCCATACAGAGGCTAGTCAGTTTAGGTCCTGTATTAAAGATGACATAGAGTCGAGTTACAGTTAACCCAGTGGTGGACTATGGCATATTATTATTTTTAAATAAGTTAAATAAGTTATTATTTCAATACGTTATTATTTTTAAGCCACTGAAATTTTGAAGTTGTTTCTTACTCCACATAGACTAGTCTAGCCAGACTAATAGATCAGGAAATCCAGGATATGCTAATTAATTATCCCATCTCCCTAGATACTGTAGATTGTCTAGGAATAGGCTCATAGGTGAAATCGGGCTAATTAACAGCCTCTCCTAGCATTTGTCTTCTTTGAAGAGTTGCTTTCAAGTCAGTAAATATTTAATACAATTCTTTTGGGGAAAGTTGCCCTTGGAGAATTAAGCATAGAGAACTAATGATGGAGAGACAGAAATTCAATGTCATTAATGTCAGATTATATTAACAGATATAATTGTTTCAAGCCAGTTGTTCCTCCCAGATTGGGTTACATGAACCAATAAATTATCCACCCCTAAACCACCTTTTTAAAATTTTTGTTTATATTTGCATTATTTTCCATTACTAAAAAGAAAACTGTGTTAGACTTTGTAGGTCAGAAAATGTGAAGCAGGTTCCTTAGCTACAGGGTTTGATAGAGCTTTATTGTATACTAATATGGCTTTTTTTTCTTCAGGAGGGGGTATATCGTATATAGTTATTCCGTGGCTTATTTTTGTTACAGAGTCCATCTCTGATTAATGCTTTGTAAAACACGTTTTGGAAACTGCTCTCTTAGTAACTTGTGGCTTCTGAGTGTCTTTTTTCATGGAGGGAGGAACTACAGCTCCATGTAACCCCCCAAAAAATTGACACAGGAATTCAAAATACTAATCAGAGATGTGTATTCTGACCACTCTGAGTTCATGAGGACATAATTTATCAATATTCATTATCATTATTTGGAGAAATCATGAAAGACCATGAAATTCTAATGGGCCCATATGAGATTAGTGACCAGGAGGTTGAGCCCCTCGTTCCCTGAAGCTCCAGAAGAGTACCTCACCTGCTCTGTTCTTACATCCACATGAAAAATGGTATTTTCAAGGATTTGTGCTGATTGTACAAATGTATTACTATATTTAGTAGTAAATTACTAAATTATTTAGGGGGAATACCTTTTATAATATGAGTCTATAATCCACCTAGAAATTCTCTGAAGTCCTTCCTCTCTGTGTAGTTCACTGTGTGAGCCCAAACATCATCTCTACACTGCAGTCATAAATGGGTTCTACCTGACCCAAATTGGACCAATCAGATTATCTTTCCTTATAAATTGTGATTAGGGTTGAGAGGCTACTTCTGAAGGCACTAGAAATGTAACATACACACTCAGGAAATAAGCACAAGCATTTTCCACTCTGTAGATGGAAAAACAGGGAAAGTAAAATCTGTAAAGACAGGGGAGATGGGAGCAGATGTTCTGGGTTTAACTAGTTTAACTTCTAGTTCCTTCTGAGATAAAGTTGTGCCAATTGACAATAGAGAAAATAAAACACAATTCAGCTAGCACAGATGAGTTTCTATTATTTCAAAGCACCTAAATGAAAACACTGGAAAAGAGTGCTAGAGAAAAAGGTGAATTTCTGGAAAAATACAGAGGGGCAGTTGAAAATACTGATTTTGTTGCTTTTCTTTAATCTCTTAATTATTTGATAGGCAATACATATTACTTATGAGGTATGTATACTTTGGTACATTATTGAACCTCACCTTTCATCAGTTTCTCCATCTATATAGTAAGGGTGATAAAATTGTTTCCCACATCACAAAATTATACTGAGGATTAAATGAGTGGATACATATCCGTCGATAAGTATCAGGGATATACTAAATGTTCAATATGTGTATTATTAATATGTTTTCTGCAGGTTTGTGAAAAGCTCTGGAATATCCTTTGTTTTATTCTCTGGGAGCTGTTAAAATTTTGTCATTATCAATGCTTTTAGGCAATTTTGTTGTGACATGGCTTGTTTGAGTGTGTGTATGTGTGCATGCTTAGGCATTATCTGTCTTGAGGTTTATTGAGTTTTTTCACTCTATGAGTTTAAAAGTTTCATTAAATTTGGGAAACCACTGGCCCTTATCACTTCAAGAATACGATCTACTTACTCTACATTATTTTTCTTCTGGGGTTTTCATTAGAGCCATGCTGTACCACTTCATATTTTCTAAAAGATACTAAGGTTCCTTTTATATATTTCAATCTTTTTCTTGTTTCATTTTGTACTTCAGTTTTGACAGTTTCTATTTTTCTATTTTTCAGGTTTACTAATTCCTTTTCTGTAGTCTCTAATTTGAGGTTAATCTCATCCAATGAGTTTTTCATTTCAGGTATTGTATTTTTACTTATAGAATTTCCCTTAGTTCTATCACCTTCATATTTATGATGTCCTCTGAATAAATTATTGAACAAATTGTTATAGCTCTTTTGATATCCTACTGTCAATTCTCTCACTGCTAACATTTCTAGGCCTATTTTTATTAATAATTATTCTCTGGATTGGATCACATTTTCCAGCTTCTTGGGATGCCTAGTAATTTTTTATTGAATGCAGGAATCGTCATTCCATTCCAATGCCTGACATTGTTGTGTGTCTGATTTTATAGTATTGTTGTAAAGAATGTTGAGCTTTGTTCTATCAGGTAGTTATTTACCTATTGGCTCCATCCTTTCTGAACTTGTTTTTAAGGTTTTAAAGGCATTCTAGTACATTCTTTAAAGATAGCTTAGCCCTAGCACTAAGATATGGCATTGCTAGGCTCTCTCTGAAATGCTCTCCATATTCATCAAGGAGTGGTCATTTTGACAGGTTGGAAGTCAGATATCTTCAAGCTCTGTTTGAGCTCTCAGAATTGCTGGGTTTACTTTTCTTTGATTGTTTTTTTTACCCAGGCTCTTGAGCTTCACAATCAGTGCTCCAGGGGAATCCTATACAGGTTGTTTTCTGCATAGCTCCTCCTTTTCTAAACATCCTTTCTATAAATTCCAGCTAGGTCATTTTCTCTGAACTCTTATCTCTGTCTCTTTAACTCACTGAGACTGCCATTTTCCACTTACAAGCATTCTCATGGAATTATTGTCCAGAAATTGCTTCCAGGCAAAAATCTGTTGCAAATTGAAGGCTCTTGTTTACTTTTCTCTTCTCAGGTATTATAGTCTTGTGCTATTATCCACTGTCTGAAAATTTTTTTGAATATATAGTATTTTCTGTATTTTAGAATTTTTTTTACAGAAGAAGGGTAAGTCAATACAACTTATTCAATCAATGCTGGGAATGGAATTCCCATCATTTTTATTGCTGCTTTTATGAATGACAAGAGTAGAAATGCATTTTGTTCTTTTTTTTTTTTTAAGGATTTTATTTATTTATTTATTTGACAGATCACAAGCAGGCAGAGAGGCAGGCAGAGAGAGAGAGGGAAGCAGGCTCCCTGTTGAGCAGAGAGCCCAATACAGGACTCGATCCCAGGATCCTGGGATCATGACCTGAGCCAAAGGCAGAGGCTTTAACCCACTGAACAATCCAGGTGCCCCTTGTTCTGGTTGTTTTAACAGTTAACCCCACCAATATTGTTTCTGATACTTTGTCCTAGCACTGCTATTATTCTTGGAATACTAAGTATTTTAGTGATTCCATTATCTTTTCTGGACAAGAATTTGTGTATCTTAGTAAATTATCTTTATCATAAATTAACTCAGAGTTTTATGAGCTCTAAATAGACTTTCTTTCATAGATTTATATATTGTTATTAGCTACTTTGTTGGGTGCCTACTATGTGTCACATTTTATGTAAGGGAAGTTTAATTTACCTGATAGAGTATATATAAAGTAGGTGTTATTTTTTTCACTGTAGATATGGAAAATTTTCATTTAAAACCAGAGTTGATTTGTATAGCTTATGTAGCTAATAAGGTTAAGGGCTATAATTTGAAGCCAAGTCTTTCCTTCATCTTTACCTAATGTAAGAAAAATAAGAAGTTAAGTTAGGAACTAAAGGTTCCATTCCTGTGTCTTAAAATGATACTCAAAATGTGGTCTGTAAAGTGCTTCTGTTTGAGACTGTTAATTCTCTGTATTGAGATTAGAGTCTAGCTTCCTGAACAAATTAAGCCACTAAACAGAGTGTACAGTTCTACTGATGATTTTCATAGCAATACTTCCTCAAGGATGGAAGCTGTGAATTATAACTTTTTTTTAACATTTTGTTGCAAGCATATATCATCATAAAATAGTAGCAAACTGTTCATATACTGGCACATGGAACAGCATGGTCTTACACCCTCTGGCTTCATTACATTTTATGACTCATGTAACTTTTCTCAATTGAAAATAAGAGATTTGAACAAGAGTAACTTGAACATCTTTTCCTGCTCTTGGCATCATTTAATGATGACAAACCATTTAGGAATAAACAAAAATAACGATGACAGGGTGAAGTAAGCAAATTAATAAATATGCCTTTTGTTTTTCAAATTAAGGCATTGAGAAGTATCTGAAAAAAAATTTAATTTTTCTTATGGGTATTTTAAGCATTGGAAGACTAAATCTCTAGATAACATGGCATATAAAACACAGGTTCGTTCTTTCTTTCTTTCTTTCTTTCTTTCTTTCTTTCTTTCTTTTTTTTTTAAAGATTTTATTTATTCATTTGATGGGGAGGGGCAAGTAGAGGGAGAGGGAGAAGCAGCCTTCCTGCAGTGCAAGGAGCCTGATGCAGAGCTCAATCCCAGGACCCCAGGCAGATGCTTAGCTGATTGAGTCACCCAAGCACCCCTAAAACACAGGTTCCTTTACCAGATCAACCTTAGTTCATATTCTATTTGCCATTTACTATCTGTGTGGTCTTGAGTAATTTCTTTAATCTCTGAATTTCAGTTTAAATTAGTAGAGATATTAATGCCCAGGTCACAGAATTTTTGTGACTATTAAATAAGTATGTGAACCTAAGACATTTAACTTAGTGCCTGCTATGGTATAACTGATTAAAAATGGTATTGATTATTAAGTAAATTATTTGTATGTATATTCTTCTGGAATCATGTAGCCCTTTTACTTTGCCTATCTTATATTGTTCATATATCCTAAGCTTATATATTACTTGTTTAGTTATGTTTATCCATAGAATTATACTATAAACTCCTTCAGACCAGGTAATATGGCTTAGACAAAATATGCTAATTGCTCATGTACAGTTATGATTGAATAAACAGATGAATTAGTTAACACCCTAAATTTATGATAGTATACTAGGTTTTGCTGAGCTACATAATAGAGGCATTTTCAAAGGTAATTGCTTATCACCTGAGCACAGCACAGTGCCTTAGACAATAATTGGAATGCTTGATACAAAAACCTCAGGTTTTTCTCTTTACTTTTTTTCTGCCTATGTTTGTTTGCTAGGGCTACCATAACAAAATACCATTGACTGGGTGGCTTAAACAACAGAATTTATTTTCCCACAGTTCTGGAGGCTACAAGTCCAAGATCAAGGTATTGGCAGATTTGCTTTCTCCTGAGGCTTCACTCCTTGGTTTACATATGGCCACCTTCTTGTAGTGTTCTCACATAGTGTTTCTTCTCTGTGTATATCCTTGCTGTCTCTCTGTATACTGAAATTTTCTCTCCTTATAAGAATACCATTCAGATTGGATTAGAGCCCACCCTACCAACTCATTTTAATTGCCCCTTTAATGACCTATCTTTAAATAGTTGCATTCTGTAGTACTAGGGGTATGGACTTCAACATACAAATTTCAGTGGGGAAGTAGAGTTCAGCTCATAACATTGCCTTTTTCCCCTCTACCTTGATTAAGTTTCTTAATTAACTATAGCAATTTGAATGAGTAACTTGCTGGCAATATCTTTCTATGTTGTGTGCTTATATGTGCACCTATGTGAGTTAGTGTGTTTAAAACACACACCTAAGGATAAATGACATCCAAAGTCAAAAAGTGAGGAAAATATACAAGACTTTTCATCAAGTCACCAGTATATTCCTTCAGACTTCTGACAAGCTGTTTGCATGCCTTGGGAAGAGGATTTCCACTGAAGGTACTATAAAATCAGTATTCAGTGGGGGATGCTTAAAAACTTTAGGATGGCATCCATTTTACACTTGAAAATTTATATCAAGAAATTTAGCTTCCTTCGGAGGAGCAAATCTCAAGTGATAGTTACAGTTAGGGTACCTTCAATCCTTTTGTTTTTTGCCTTGAGGGTGCACTGTCTTTCCAGCTGACAGACCTTTATGTCTCTTCCTTAGAATTGCATTTCACACAACCCCCTGAATCACCACAGAGAATCACCATGATTAATCAATGAAGGCCAGAGAAATGAGAGAATAACCACTTATGTGTGCTCAGCTTCCTTTGATGCAATACATAGAGTGAGCTTGAGTTTTATGAGTTTGAAAGCTGAATTAGATTATAAGCTGAACTCGTTTTATATTAGGAGCTGCTTCATCTTTGCATTTAGAGTTCTAGTCACAAAGAAATTTGAACTATATGGTAAGAACTAATCAGAATTATTGACAGAACTTTAAGAATTTAGTTTTAGAGTGACATGTGGTATTAGTATTGATACTCACTTATATTATGGAGTTTTTAGTGAGGGGAAGTATTAACTAACATTTTGAAGGGTACCAGAATATGCTACCCCCAAATATATCTTTTTGGCAGATGGATTATTTTGAGCTAGGCCTTTGAGAACCAGCAGATGCAGGAAGAGCTCTAAAAACAGGTCACATATTTTCCTTTTGTAACGGAAATTTACATTTATAAAGGAAATTTCCATTTGTAAAGATGTTTCCTTCACCCACTCCAGGAAAACAAGGACTCTTAATAACTTGAATCAGTGGAGAAGGCACCAATTGAAATCTGCATAACAAACCTTATTTTTAAAAAACAACAAAACCTTGTTTACCAAAATTTTCTTGGTCATCTTCCCACAATCTGTCTCCCATCCCCAGAATCCCTAAACTTGTTTCCTTTGTTTAGCCTAAGATGATATATAAGCCTAAATTCTAACCACCCTTTTGGGTTACTCATTTATAGATGTTCCAATTTATATAAGCATGGCAATAAACTTACATTTGTTTCTCCTGTTAATCTGTCTTTTGTTAGTCTAATTTAGTCTGATCTCCAGCTGGAGTATTTAAGATAGGTAGTATTTAAGATAGGTAGAGGAAAAGGATTTTTTCCCCTCCCTTACAATGTTATGACCATCTCAATGACAGAAATTCAACTGTTGGTGGTTTGGGATTTTAGCAAATTAAAATAACATGCTTGCTCACTTCTGAAATGTTCAAACATATTTCTCACCCCAGTAAGTGGAATCTTTATGACATTGCAGTACTTAAAATTCCATTCCTGAATTTCCCAGAATAACTGAGAGAGCTTTCATCAATCATAGAGGAGAAAGAGAGAGAGAGAGAGAGACAGGTAGGTAATCTATACCACTAGAAGGGATTCATAACTAGGCTCTACAAAATGTACAAAATGTACTTTGGCATGTGGATTATTTTGAGTTGAAAACAATCAAGGCACAAAAGACTCAGGAAAACTTTTCACTTCCCCCTTAATTGCCTCTAAGGCTTTAGATAGAGGCCCTGGTCCAGGAAGACAGCTATCACCAGAGATAAATAAATAAAATGAGTATGGTAGGCTGAGAGTAGGGGGAGCTCAGTAGAGTCTGTTTTGTGTGTATTTTGCTTTTTTTGCTTGTTTGTTTTTCAAATTTCTCTCCTTCTCCTAATTCTCTGCAGGGCATTGTAAGAATTTGTTTACCAAGCATTTGCTCTCCCCATTTTCCTGTGAATTGTCTTCCGTTCCATTGAAGCCCTAGAGCCCCACTTCTTTCTCCTTAGCTCAGCGTGGTATGTAAGCCTCAGTTACTTGACTGTCTTTGAGCCTTTCAAGTCTTTGTGGAGCATCCATATGTTTGAAATTAAATTTGTTTTTCTCTTTTTTTTTTTTCTCTGTTTTTTTTTCTCTGTTTTCTCTGTTTTTTTTTATCAACTTTATTAATAGACTAGCTAATAGAATTTAGGAGGCTAGAGAAAAAAATTTCCTCTTTTACATTGTACATAGGTAATTGCCTTCTTCAATTATAGTTAATGATGTTTTATTCTTAACCTATTTGTGATAGTCTTTTATATAGTTGTTACCCATCTTTCAATGCCATCTGAATCTCTCTAGGTATGCAATAGTAGTAGCTTTTTTTAATTAATTATTTTTATTAACATATAATGTATTATTTGCCCCAGGGGTACAGGTTTGTGAATCGTCAGGCTTACACACTTTGCAACAATCACCATGTCACATTCCCTCCCCAATGTCCGTAACCCAACCACCCTCTCCACACACCCCGTCCCCCCAGCAACCCTCAGTTTATTTTGTAAGAGTCTCTTATGGTTTGTTTCCCTCTCGATTTTGTCATTTTTTTCCTTCTTACTCCCAAACCCCCCACTCTGGTTCTCAAAATCCTCATATCAGGGAGATCATATGATAATTGTCTTCCTTTGTTTGACTTATTTTGCTCAGCATAATACCCTCTAGTTCCATCCATGTCATTGCAAAAGGCAAGATTTCATTTCTTTTGATGGCTGCATAGTATTCCAGTGTGTGTGTGTGTGTGTGTGTGTGTATAACACCACATCTTCTTTATTTATTCATCCGTTGATGGACATCTAGATTCCTTCCATTGTTTGGCTATTGTGGACATGGCTGCCAGAAACATTCGGGTGCATGTGCCCCTTTGGATCACTACATTTGTATCTTTAGGGCAAATACCCAGTAGTGTAATTGCTGGGTCGTAGGGTAGTTCTGATTTCAACTTTTTGAGGAAACTCCATGCTGTTCCATCCATCTATTAATTGAGTCATCAAAGGTTTGTGTCAAGCATAGTTACATGTAGTGGAGAAAAAACATTAATAAAACTTTTCATGGGGCTTACCTTTGAGCAGGTGTAGATAGAAATAAATAAGATAAATCAAAGTATTCTGTTGCTTTGGGAGGGAATGTTCTGAATATATCTGTGATGTCCATCTGGTCCAGTGTGTCACTTAAAGCCTTTATTTCCTTTTTGATCTTTTGCTTAGATTATCTGTTCATTTCAGCAAGGGGGGTGTTAAAATCCCCTACTATTATTGTATTATTGTCGATGTGTTTCTTTGATTTTGTTATTAATTGGTTTATATAGCTGGCTGCTCCCATGTTAGGGGCATAGATATTTAAAATTGTTAGATCTTCTTGTTGGACAGATCCTTTAAGTATGATATAGTGTCCTTCCTCATCTCTTATTATAGTCTTTGGCTTAAAATCTAATTTATCTGATATAAGGATTGCCACCCCGGCTTTCTTTTGATGCCCATTTTTTAGCATGGTAAATTGTTTTCTACCCCCTCACTTTAAATCTAGAGGTATCTTTGGTCTAAAATGAGTTTCTTGCAGACAGCATATCGATGGGTGTTGCTTTTTTAATTCATTCTGATACCCCGTGTCTTTTGATTGGGGCATTTAGCCCATTTCCATTCAGGGTAACTATTGAGAGATATGAAATTAGTGCCACTGTATTGCCTGTAGGGTGACTGTTACTGTATATTGTCTCTGTTCCTTTCTGGTCTACTACTTATAGGCTCTCCCTTTGCTTAGAAGATCCCTTTCAATGCTTCCTGTAGGGCTGGTTTGGTGTTTGCAAATTCTCTCTCTCTCTTTTTTTTTTTTTTTTTTGGTCCTGGAAGCTTTTTATCTTGTTCTATTTTCAATGAGAGCCTAGCTGGATATAGTATTCTTGGCTGCATATTTTTCTCATTTAGTGCTCTGAATGTATCATGCCAGTTCTTTCTGGCCTGCCAGGTCTCTGTAGACAAGTCTGCTGCCAATCTAATATTTTTACCATTATATGTTACAGTGTTCTTGTCCTGAGCTGCTTTCAGGATTTTCTCTTTGTCACTAAGATTTGTAAATTTTACTATTAGATGAAGGGGTGTGGACCTATTTTTGTTGAATTTGAGAGGGGTTCTCTGTGCCTCCTGGATTTTGTTGCTTGTTCCCTTTGCCATATTAGGGAAATTCTGTACTATAATTCACTCCAATATACCTTCTGCCCCTCTTTCTTCTTCCAGAATCCCAATTTTTCTAATATTGTTTCATCTTATGATATCACTCAATCTCTCAAATTCTCCCTTTATGGGCCAGTAGTTGTTTGTCTCTCGTTTGCTCAGCTTCTTCATTCTCTGTCATTTGGTCTTCTGTATCACTAATTCTCTCTTCTGCCTCATTTTTCCTAGCAGTAAGAGCCTCCATTTTTTATTGGACCTCATTAATAGCTTTTTTAAAATTTCAACTTGGTTAGATTATAGCTCTTTTATTTCTCCAGACAGGGATTTTATTTCTCCAGAAAGGAATTCTCTAATATCTTCCATGTCTTTTTTGAGCCCAGCTAGAACCTTGAGAATCATTGTTCTGAACTCTAGTTCTGACATATTACAAATGTCCATATTGATTAGGCCCCTAGCCATAGGCACTGCCTCTTGTTCATTTTTTATTTTTTATTTTATTTTATTTTTTGTGGTGAGTTTTTCTGCCTTGTCTTTTTATCCAGATAAGAATATATGAATGAGACAATAAAATACTAAAAGGGTGGCAAAGACCCCAGAAAAATATATGCTAACCACATCAGAAGAGATCCAAAACCTGGGGGAGAAGAAAAGGGGGGGGGGGAATATATATATATATTTATTTATATTTATATTTATATTTTAGACTGGTGAATAGAACAGAGCCACCCACTTGTTTGGGTGTATTTTGGTCTCTTAGAAGTAACTACCTCCCAAAATTTTAAAGAAATAAAAACTTATATATATACACAAAAATAAGGGTGAACACAATGGAAGGATGGAATATGATTGTAAAGATGAAAATTTTTAAAAAAATCTAAGAAATGAATTGATTAGATTAGATAAGTTGGTTGGAAGCAGAAAAAAAAAAAAAAGAGGAGGGAATGTGCTCAGGCTGGAGACTAGAACAGAGCCATGTGCTAGATTAGGTTATATTTTGATATATTAGTAGAAATTGTATCCCAAATTTTTTTAGAAAAAGAAAAAACCTATATGTATACAAAAAATAAGGTTTAATACAATGAAGGGATAAAATATGACTATAATAATGAAGGTTTAAAAATATTTTTTAGAAAGGTATTTTTAACATGAACTAGTTAAAAAACGTTAAAAGAGGAAAGAAGAAAAGTTAAAAAAAATAGAATAAGAAAAAAATGAAATTAAAAAAAATTTAACTTTGCAAGACTAAAGGATCATGAGGGAAAAGCCATGAATTCTATATGTTGCTTTCCCCTAGCTCTGGAGTTCAGTTGTTCTCCTTGATCTGTGAGTTTGGTCTTGGCTGAATGTTCTTGCTGATCTTCTGCAGGCAGGGCCTGTTACAGTGAGTCTGAAATGGCTTTGTCTGAGGCAGAATTACACCGCCCTTGCCAGGAGCCAGACTAAGCAATCTGCTCAGTTTCACTCTTAGAGCTTTGTTCCCTGAACACTCTTCATAGAGCTTTGGAGGATGGGAATGGAAATGGTGACCTCCTAATCTCCGGCCTGGAGAAGCTGAGAGCATGGGTCCCCACTCCTCAGTGTGCCCCCAGAGAAAAGCTGTCCATCACTCCTGTCTCCCTGTTATTCAGCCACACTCCGAGCTCACCTGGCCTGTGACCAAGTGTTTCTATCTCTGGTGCACAGCCCCACCTGAAGTCTCCAGACCCAGCAGATTTCTACTGTGCTGCTCCTCCCAGAGCAGGAAGGTGAATCTCCCCAGATCTGCCACTTGTGGGGTCCCTGCTAGGAGAGTAGTGGCACTGCTATGCCTTCGATCACAGTTTAAGGTAACCCCGATCTGAAAGCTCACTCCTTGGTTCTGTCTCTGTAGTCAGCTTCCCTGCTCAAATACTTGGCAGCTCTGCCACAGACACCCTCGATCTTTCTGTGATCCCATGGGACCTGAGACCACACTGTTCCCACAAGGGCTCCACCCCCGCTTAGCCTCTGGAGCGATGTCCCTCAGTGGAGGAGACTTCTAAAAGTTCTGATTTCATGCTCCACTGCTCCACCACTTGCCAGGAGCCAGCCTCTCCCCCACCCCCCGTGATCTATCTTCCCCTAGCTTCAGATTTACTTCTCCATACGTACTAACTTTCAGAAAGTGGTTGTTTTTCTGTTCCTAGAATTGCTGCTCTTTTCTCTTCTATCTACTGTTGAGTTTGTTGGTGTTCTTAATGGTTTGATATTGGCCGAACTCCTGGGATCTGATGTCGTTTCAGTCTGCTACTCCTCTACCATCTTGCTTCTCTCCAGTAGTAGCTTTTATAGAATACTTATCAGAGCTTTATTATTATTAGATTTTGGTGAAGTCCAAGGAAGATTTTTTTTTTTTAACCTTTTACTCCATCTCAAGGGTGTCCCAACATTACCAAGTTTGAGTACAGTTTGATCTATAAATTTCCAGCCGACCCCTATGGGTTAAATGTTCTTCCGTGCTGATTATTCAAGATTGTGTCCTCTGTTAACTTCTCAAATTGTGATACAATTCGATTTTGTGAAAACATTGAAATAGGAATCTTCAGTTTTAATTGAATGAGAAACCATTTCGAGAATCCTAAAATGCTATAACAGTCTTTTCTGGGGAAGTGCATATAGGTATTGACATACATGCTTTTGCTCACAAGTTCAGGGTAATGATTGTCTGGTACCTTTTTAATGATTTCAAGTTAAAAAAAAAACTGCTTCATAATAAATAATTTGGGCCCAAGAATTTTCTGGAATCTCATTTTAGGTTTGGTTTGTGAAATTCCAAGAAATCAATATCTCTGTTTAGTTTTTGTTAAAACATAATAACACCTACGTATAATAGTGGATAAATTAAACTATGTTTTAAGCCTAGTACAAAGTATTATTATTTTGTTATTTATTGCTATCAAGGCAAAAATAAACACATAAATCAATTAGAGAATAATTATATATAATAAATTATAGAATAATTAGAATAATCTCTTTCAAAAGAGAAGTAATGGGATATTTTTGTATAGATGAAATTTGGGTAGGTAGAGAGAAGGACACATTTTCTGGTTTGGATTATCACAGTATCTCACCGCGACAGATAAGGGGCTAAATTAAATGTGTTTTTCATTCAAAACCACCAATCCTGGACCCCTGGCTCCTGTTGCCGTATCTGTACCCTATCTAGAATACTTTAGATTATGAGGTAGTGCTTTTTTCTATCATTTAATTTGCTCACCTAAGTATTTTCAGTCACAACAATCTTGATTAAAAACAATTACTTACCTGTATTAGTCTGGTTGGCCTGCCATCACAAGGTACCAGAGACTGGGTGGCTTAATTAATCAGGAATTTATTTTCTCACAGGTCTGGAGACCAGAAGTCCAAGATCAATGTGCCAGCAGTGTTGGTTTTGTTAAAATCCCTCCATTTGGCTTGTGCCCACTTCTTTACACACACTAGAGCATGAGCTTTGGCATCTTTTCTTATCTAATCTTATCTTATCTAATCATAACACAGCAGGGCCCCATCCTTAAGACCTCATTTAACGTTAATTACCTCTTTAGGGATCTCATCTCCAAATATAGCCACACTGGGAGTTAGGACTTCAACATAAGAGTTTTGCAGAGGCCAAGAACATTCAGTCCATAAAGCTGCTTTTAAGTAAGTAAGTTGAAAGAGATAGGGAGAGAAAGAGATAAAAAATGTACAAAGACATTCAAAGACATAGAGAATAGTAGATGTGTCAAACTTTTGTTTTTCCAAAAGTGAAGAAGCAAAACGTCATTGGAGGGAGGTACTATTTGAAGGAATAATGCCTGAGAATACCCCTGAATTTTTTTTTAAACAAAACCCCAAATTTATAGAGCCTCAAAGAATATCATTCAGAATAGATTAAATAGACACCATCAAATGAGAAGACACTAGATAAATAAAATAAAAAATTTAAATATCGAAAATGATTTGACAATTTGCAAAAAACTCAAGGAAAGAGAAGATTACATGCCCCCAAACAAGCATCAGGTTAACGTCAGTATTTATAATCAGCTACACAGTTGCAAGAAATGAAGTAAACATTTTAAACTATTAAAAGAAAAGACCTAAGAAATCTTAACATAGAATTATATATCTACCTACATTATCATTTAAATGTGAAAATGAAATATTAAATATTATCAAATAGATAAGGCCTTCAACAAAATTTTACCATGTAGAAATGTTCTTTGAAATTATTCTTGGATGAAATAATCGAGGTATCTATAAATGTTTTTTGGTATTAAATATTTTTGTTTTTGTAGGTCACATAAGATCACTTGCATATTCTTTGTTTTTCACAACACTTAAACTATATAAAAAAATATTCTTGGCTCAGGTGTACATCAAGATAAGCTACAAACTGAATTTGACTAATGGAATGGATAATACAGTGTGAAGACCGCTGAAAGAATCAAATGAAAACAGAGAAAAAAATCTAAGGAATATAAAAAATAAAAAGGATCAAATAATTTAATAAAAAAATTACCAAAAACTTAGAAACTCGATTAGAAGGATCCACACTTGCTAATATTATGGTTAAAAATCATAATCGAATGACATGCAAGGAAGGATAAATGGATGAGTATTAGTTGGTTACCCCAAGTTATCAGAACACTTTAAAATTAAACATAACATTTGAATCATTAAATTAAAAAATAAATCGTTATAAAGAAAGATAGGAAAAAAAAGAAAGTGTGGTTAAGAGAAAATATGAAATAAGATGAAGAATGTGTCCTGATACTATACATTTGTGATTTAAAAAAAGATCAGGATAATAAGTAATTATTACCATATATGCTAGTAATAGTATAGTCTCCTAATATATATGACAAAAACTAGTAAACCTGGAATAGAGGTAAGAAATTGAAAAATCAACTTTTTAGTAAGATTTTTTTTACTTTTTTTACTTAAAAAGAGTAAACTTTTTAAAATCTTAGCACATTTCTCATAGAAACTAATAAAGCAGTAAGAAAATGAGATCCAGAATGCTTGAAAAATGTGATTAGTAAGATTTTCCTCTGTTTACCAAATGGTCTGCAAACATGGAACTTAAAACAGAGTCTTAAAACATGGCAGAGAAACAGTACAATTGATAAGGAAAAAACTGTACTCTAAGATGGCCTAGCAAATCAAGGGAATTCCAGTCTCTGTCTCAAAGCCCTTCTGGGTTCTTCTTTCCTTTCCCCCTTTCCCACGTGCACCAACAGTACTAACTATGCAGAAGTAGAAGGATATAAATTACCCTCCTTGCTTGTGCTCAGGGTTCAGACCCTTGGAGAACGGTCTCCTCTGAGCCCGCCAGTGTTATATAAACCTCCAATCCTCCAAAGTCTCCTGGTGCCACTTGGTTCTTCCACCAGGATCCAGTCCAGGTTCTGTAACACAATAACCCTATGATCTCTGACAAAATAAAATAAGTCTTGAACTAAGAGAAAAAGAAATAGTTTAAAAAATAGTTTAAAAATCTGTATTTGGAAATGCAAAAAAATGTAACTTGGATTAAGGAAGAAATCATAACTAAAATATAAAACATTTAGAACTGACAAGAATTTAAAATAGTAATCAACAGTATTCAATCTAATTAGCAAACACAAAGATACAAAAAACCAGTAAGCTATAACTTTATAGTTATATAACGTTTTATAGTTATATAACGGGTTAAAATTAGCTAGTGTGTAATTTTAAGTGTTAGTAAAAACATAGTTAAATGGAAGAGTAAAAAATTGGTACAAAAATTCCATAGATCAATTGGATAAAACTTTATGCACCCAATGATAGGGAAATTGCCACTTTTAAAATATATCCACTCCCATAACACAGATTTCAAAAGAAATGTAGAAGCTGAAGCATCTTGGTGTTGATTTTGATGGTAAATATTGTAGGTAACTTACATATTTTTTGTAAAGGAAATAGGTAGAATGGGTTGGATACATACCATGGGGTACTTATATAAGAGTGATGAGCAACAAATTAGGTGTGCATTAACCAATATAGATACTTCTAAAACATGAGCTACATAACATTTTTATGTAAATCAAAAACATGTGCAGAAGTAAAATAATTTATATTCTTAAAAGACACATTTAAAGCATTTTATAATAAATGTTGGTAGATAGGAGGAGGAATGAGATACAAAGGAAATGATATAGAACATAACAAAAACAAGGAAGGGAAATTTGCAAGGAACAGTGATGACAGTTTGCTAAAAACTGATCAATATAATTAATTCAGCTCTCTGAACTTTATGTCTAAGAATTTAAAAAAAAAGAAAATATAGGCTTACAATTAATTATAGGAGAATTTAATTTGCTTCCTGGCAAATAAAAATATTAAAGATTAGCTAAAGGAATAATCAGCTGAACTACAGAGGTGAAAAAGCAAATACCTGGGAAAGTGCCCATTATATAGTTTGAAGTTTTGGGGTGCCTGGGTGGCTCAGTCGGTTAAGAGTCTGACTCTTGATTTTGGCTCAGGACATGATCTCAGGTTGTGAAATTGAGCCCTATGTTGGACTCCATGCTGAGCATGGAGCCTGCCTAGGATTCTTATTCTCCGTTTCCCTCTGCCCCTCCCCTCCCACCCCCACACACGTGTGAACTCTCATTCTCTCTCTAAAAAAAAAAAAAAAAAATATATATATATATATATATATATATATATATAAATATTTTGAAGTTTTGCCTTAGAGTTACTGCTGAGACTAAATTTTGGTAAACAGGGAAAAAGTGGGGGTTTTAGAATGGAAGGATAATAAACAAATGCAAAATACACCCAACAGTATATTTAATTGAACACAAATAATATGTTAATTAGATATGTAAAATTTTGTGCCTTCTCCAGTACAACTCTGCAACCCTATGACCAGGGCAGGAAAAAGCAGATAGGTGAGATAATTCAAAGACGTAGATTAAGATTTATAAAATATTCAGAGGATCAAATGTTCTTTGTTCTACAGAGAGAAATCATGAATGAGGAGGAAGGCCCATATTGCAAAGAGTAGATTAAAAGTTATTGAGAAATAGGAGGGAGAGAAATGATTTAAGGATTTGATAATACTTCCAATGAAATAGCTTTAAACTATCTTTCTGAAAAATCTATTTAAAAACTATTACATGGTTTAAGTGGGACTTTGGTATGTCAGTCAGGTTTTGCTAAGTGATGCAGCAGTAACACTTTAAAAATCTCACTGGCTTACAAAAACAGTGAGTCTGTTTCTCATTCTTGCTACATGGTGGTGTCTCCAGATCAGCCGTAGCTCTTCGCTCCTGCATGAGTTGTCTTTATTCCAAGATTCAGGCTGAAGAAGCAGCCCTTATTTGAGACACGAATTTTTTTGTAAAAGAAAGAAAGAGCAAGATGGCTGGCTCTTAAATCTTCACTGGTTCTTAAAGCCGGCGCTCAGTTATGCCTCTGTTATATCCAGTCACATCCCAGTGCCAAAGTAAGGCACGTAGATCAAGTCCAACATTTGTAGGATGGGGGGGTGGTGGTGTATATTCTTCCCAGAGGAGGTCCAGTAAATTTCACAGCATCAGGGGACAGAAAGTTCTTCAAACCCAGAGCCACCTTTTATAAAGAAAAGGTGGGAAGAAAAAGCAAGACCTCTGATTCAACTTTTATTAAAAAGTAGGCTCTCTCCTCAGTATATGTGATAATGTCTGTCAAGGAGGAATCCTTGCTCCTTTACTCTCTGGAAATCTATTGGAAACTAGGAATGACAGACCAAGTAAGTAGCAACGTACTGATAAATTCACAAATTATTTATGAATGAACGAATCTAAACAGAGGAAGTAGAGTAGTGGGAAGTAGTGGGGGTTGAATTGTTGTTGCAAAAGTGCAGAAAAAAAAGGAATCTGTCATGTTCTTCATTGGTGGCGATATTGGCTCTGATAAGCAGGACACCAACCTCATTGAATTATGAAGGACTCTGCCTCAGTCTGGTAGTTGATATGATCTGGCCTTTTTTTTTTTTTCAAATTTTTAGTTGGCATACAAAACATTATATTACCAAGACTTCTCATTTCATCTTATTGCTATCAAGGATAATAATACTATTACCAACAAAAACAAAACCAATATTGGTGTATTAGCTCATCATTTAAAAACACTCTCTTATAATCCAATTTTATTCTCAAACAAATCCTATGTGATACAGTTGTTGGCTATTCTCATTATATTCTTCTACTCCATCTACTATTCCCCTTTCTGTGCCATTTTGTGCTTTGCCTAGGATGAGGTAGGCTGATTCATATTTTTTTACCTGGACTCCATGGTCTCAGATTTACAGCTGGGTTTGGTCAAGAGAACAGGGAGGTCACATGGTCATGGAAAGAAGTTTGACCTTATCAAAGGATTTTTTTTTTTTTTTAAATTCCAAGAGCACTTTTCTATACATCAAAAAAACTACCTGTAAGAAAGGAGTTAGTAATCCAACCCCCTTCTTGAGCCAAATGGAAAAAAAAGAAAGTTATTGAGATAGATACAAGGGATTCTTCTGCCTCTGCTCTTCGGAGATTATGCATTCTCTATAAAGAAAGAAAGAAGCACCTAAGCAAGTATTTTGTGAGGGCTCAAATGATAATCTCTATTCCCTTTTGCTTTGGGTAAGATTTTTTTTCTCCACATCCTTGCCATGCTGTCACCATCACAATCATTACCAATGCCATCGATAAATGGTATGCTCTAAAAGGATGTTGTGAATTGTTTCAGTTTATTGCAACATGAAAATGTGTAAATCCGAAGGTTCAACATGTAGATGATACTCACAATGATTATCCATGACCCTTTGGATATACAAAACATGGGCATGGCCACCAGAACTTCTCAACATACCCCAGTTGCCTTTTTAGCTGTCTTAGATACCTGTGTCATAGTCACACGGTAGGCCTGTTCAGATCAGCCAAGGTCTACCCAAGTCACTGCTTGGCTTCATTTTAAGTTAATATCCTAATGGAACCCTTGCTGTGGAATTTGCCATAATCTATTTGGCGGGGGGAGGCTTACTTATGACAGCCTTCTCTTTTATGCCAACTAAAGCATTGCAATATAAATTAGTCCCTCCAAACTGCTTACTCCCCATAATTAACTCTGCTCTAGGAATAGCTGTTTTATAACTGTTGCAAATCAAAGTACTATGCCACTGAAGTATTCACTTGCCAGGAGACCGTGACATCTCATCCATTAAAGCGATGATGTTTGGGATGATGTTTAAAAGCAGCCTCTTCTTTTCTTTTTGAAAGGGTGTTTACTGAACAGACACTGCCTTGAGTTGTCTGAAGAGAAATGGTAGTTGAATCAGCAGTACTTGTATAGTGTAGATAACTCCTCTGTTACTCTTCTCCCAGGAGCTTTGGAATTTGCATGGCTTAGCTGACTAGAGGCTGTACTGATAGAACTCAGCGTGGGTTGACAGCACTGGAATGTCTAAGAATGTATGAAGTTCATAGTCTCCATTTTTCAGAATTTACTTCTTAAGAGGCAGACAGTGCTTTTGAGGACAAGGCTAATAGTCCCTAATTCCTTGGGTGTTCATTGTGAAATGCTATTATCCATGCTAAGGTAATTTGCTATTAATATGGATGTAATACACAATGCTATCAAAATTTTCACTGTAATGCAGTCTTCATAAATGTCTATTACCATTTCAACAGCTCCTGATTCCAGAGTTTGAATGAACCCCCTTACAGATGAGTCAAAGTTATTCTGCACAATGCAACAGTGTATAGGTAGTTGCAAATGGAGTGGGGGCCAAGGGATCAGTTACTCAAAAAGGTCATGCCTTCCTCCCGTGGTCATATGGTATATGCCCAGACGGTGTGTGTCACACAAGGATGTCTCCTAATTGTGAAAAACTCAATAGCAGAATAAAACTTAAGCCCCTAACACTGGCTCATTATTTGCTTCCAGTTAATGCTGTCAATGTAATATGTTGAGTATATCTGGGGAGATGTTTCTGCTTTTTATGCCTCTGGTGAAAGTAGCTTTGTTTTATTCCATCAGTTATTACTATCAAGAGTTAAGAAATTTTCTGTGCCTGACACACAAGATCCAGTAAATAATAAATTAATGTTAACAAATTTGAGGGACTTTAACATGAAGATTTGGAAGAGAAGATTAATCTTTGAATAAACAACATTTTAAAATTCAGATAATTAGAATTTTATCTTTGATTTTGCAAATAGATTTCAAGAAACAGGAGGTCTGCGGTGCCTAGGTGGCTAAATGGGTTAAGCCTCTGCCTTTGGCTCAGGTCATGATCTCAGGGTCCCGGGATCGAGTCCTGCATTGGGCTCTCTGCTTGGCAGGGAACCTGCTTCCTCCTTTCTCTCTCTACCTGCCTCTCTGCCTACTTGTGATCTCTCTCTGTCAAATAAATAAGTAAAATCTTTAAAGAAAGAAAGAAAGAAAGAAACAGGAGGTCCATGAAAAAAAAGCGGTCAGTCTTGACAAATGGGTTTTTCCATTTCTTACTTGGTCAAATCTTAATGGTCTTCACATTCATCCTGCATAGTTGATTTTTGTTATTCCTATTCAGGGGTCTGTGTTTCAACTCCTTTATTGAACTGTAAGCTAAAGGTAGGAAAGGAAGCTCCATTAAACTCTATAGCCCCTCCAATGCCTAACATACTTCGCAGAGTAAGTGTTTAGGAGCTGTTTGTTGAATGGAGGTATGATTTAAGTGGTGGTGATTTGCATTGGCTCAATATAATCCATGGTCTTAAAACAAATAAGTAAACATACGCTGATTTTTTTCTTAACAGATCCCCTACTATATTTATATTAGACCTCTCCCAATTTCCATAACTTGTATTTTCCCCAACTTTAGGATGCCTGTCCATATAGGTAGTTCTGGTGACTCTTTGTCTTATACTTATCTTTCAAAAGGTTAAATAAAATTTCCCGTGGCAAGCCTGCAAAAGTTGGTTAATAAACCAGATGATACTTTGCACACATAAATCCAATATACCAGCATTATCCAATTTTCAGTGTGCAGAATATACTCACATCCCATATTTTTTTTTGAAAAAAAAAAAAAAATTCTTAGCCTGAAAAACAATGCAAATAGATGTCCTAAATTGCAAATATTTGCCTGGCACCGACACTAGATTTATTTAATGCCATGACTTAAACATATTTTAATAGATTCCCAACATAAAAAAGACAGCAAAAGAGTTTGGCCTGCTCAAATAAAATGATGAATAAATAAATATAGCAGCTAATAATAGAAAGAAATATGACATAAATTACGGTAAGCTGGAAAGTAATTGTAGAAGTTTATGGTTATTGGGCTGAATCTAATATGATGTTAAATTTCTACTGGCATTTCAAGAGCTGTCCTAATTAATCAATTGGTAATTGCAGCTATGATTACTGGCTGTGATTGTGATTAATTGCCAATTTTGATTGATCCTCCAATAATTCTGGCATGTTCTTCAATATAGAATCTCTGCTGCATTAAGTAGGATTTTGGAGGCAGAGTTATTAAAAGCAAATAATCAAACCCTTCACTCTCATTATGGATCTGTCCTCAGGGGACAAGATTTGTGATGGTAGAATCATGGATAGATTCACAGTAGGGGAAAGCCAAGAGAGGACAACATTATGGCAGAGACTATTTTAATAAAATAGACTCATTGTGGAGATGGAGTGTACATTTTATAATGATTCATTCACTTCAGGCTTACATTCATTACACCCCCTACTAGTTGAGCCTCCTTCATTATAACAGTATGATCTCCTCAGCCCAGTCCAATCACTACTACCTTTTTCAGTCCTATGGGGAGTGGAAATAAATATCTCTGTGCTTTTCCCACTGTCATGTAAAAAATAGTTCGTCACCCAGTTCTTTAGGTAAGTACCATGGACCTAAGGTCACAAACAGAGGAAATATTTCTAGGGTTACATTATAAATAAGAAAATCTTGAAAGTCATTTTTCTAATATGTCATTAACCTGGTGCCAGGTGGAGGTGCACAGCCGTATTAACAGGGAGCCCTACCACGGTGGCTTGTTGCCAGGGGGGCTCCCCCAGACCATAAATAGAGCTCTTTGAAGAGCCTCACACTTCAGGCTAAAACAGTGACTTCAGGAAGATGAGCTTGTTGGAAAATCCTGAAAATCAGACTCATAAGGGCAGAGTCCATGTCTTTTATGCTCTGCTGCAGGGTGAGTACTTTAAAAGTACCCGTATTGGGGTGGGGATCCAATCCGTAACTAATGGATAAACAAAACCATGAGCACTCATACATACTCTACTCCCAAGTGTTGAGACTTGGCATGTATTGAGAATTAACTCAATATACACATTTCTATATCACATTACATGTAACTTCTATGTAATATGTGTTAAATATACATATATTACATAACATGTTATATTGTATTATACACGTTTAATCCTAACAACCCTGGGAGGGAGGCGCTCTTACTAACCCTGACTTAGAACTGTGACAACTTGACATTAGAAAGGTAAATAACACAGCTCAATTGAACAATTAGTTCAGTAGCTGGCAATTGAACAAAGGACCTGAGCTAAGCTCACTACAGCTCCAAAGCTCATGCTTTTCACTATTAGGATATTCTGCCTAATTTTCAGAAATGTGTAGAAGGGCAATTGTTTTGTCCCAGTCTTACAAAACGATGGACAGCTTACCAGAGTTTATGGCAGAATTTGGACTTGAGTCCTTCAGGGGGTTGCTGAAACCCTTTCCTCCACCTCCTGCCTCTACCCCATCTTTACTTTCTGTGTATTTGCTTCCCCAGGGTGCTGTGCTTGGGAGAAGCTGATCTCCCTCCCAGCTCTGCATGATGCCACCCTCATTCCTAACTCTGTGGCCTATATATGGACTTGTATTAGTTTCCTATTGCTACTCTGACAGATGAGCATAAATTTAGTGGCTTAAAACAACACAAATTTATAATTTCATAGTTCTAGAGGTCGTAAGTCCCAAATCAGTCTTTATGAGGCCAAAGTAAAGATGTCAACAGGACAATTTCTGTCTGAGGCCCTTGGAGACAATCTGTGTCCTTGTCTTTGCCTTCTAGAAGCTGTGTATATTCCTTGGCTTGTGTCCCTTTGCTCTGTCTCAAAGCCAGCAAGCAGCACAGTGTTATTGTGTCTTCTTTACAGACTTGCTTCTGTTTTCACATCATCTTCTGACTCTGACTCTCTTGCCTCCCTTTTATGAGGAGACGTGTGATTATGTTGAGGCCACCCAGATAATCCAGGATAATCTAGGATAATCTTCCCGTCGCAAGATCTTAATTTAATCACACCTTTCAAAGTCTCTTTTGCCATGTAGGGTAACATTTTTAGGATCTGGGGATTAGGACAGAGACCTCTTTGGGGAGCCATTATTCATCTGCTGTAGACTTGCATGTGGTCTCATCTGGAATGTGTTGCCCTTCAGTTTATCCGAAGCACACCCATTTTCCTGCTCTTGGGATTAGACTAATAATATATCCATAATCTAAAAAGGAATGAGACCCATAGTTCAGATGTGTCCACAGTAGTATTGTTTCTGCTTGGCAAATTTTGGAAGCCATATCAATATCCTTTATTAAAGGCTATTAGTTCTTGAAATAATGACAAAAATGATGATGAAAGATGAAGACTTGCTTATATTTTAAATAAAAGAATCAGGACACAAGATAGTGTTAGCCTGGTAACTCTTATGTATTCGAATAAGTCTACAAGAAAATATAGGAATTTAAGTTTAATTTATGGGAAATTATTTTTATTTAACTTTCTTTTTAAAAGTTTTTTAAGATTTTTAAATTTATTTGTCAGAGAGAGAGCCAGCACAAGCAGAGGGAGCAGCAGTCAGAACAGGCAGAGGGAGAAGCAGACTCCCTGCTGCACAAGGAGCCCAATGCGGCACTTGATACCAGGACCCCAGGATCATGACCCAAGCTCAGCCGACTGAGCCACCCAGGCATCCCGTATATTTAACTTTCTGAAGTACTGTTATCTTATTTTCAGGGTTTCATCTCCTCCATGTTACTTCCACTAAACACCAGCCTTCACTGATGGTCTATCTTTTCTAAATTATGCCTTATAAAGTGCACCTGAAAATTTAGCTTACTTAGTATTGCATGCTGGAATCCTTTCTATTCAACTTGATTATGTGTTTTGAAATCCCAAACTACTTAGTATGAAACTGAACATTCAACAAAAGTTCTCTAAATTATATCAAATTCAACAAATGTATGTGGAATATATACTATGCCCTGTCACCAGGTGTCCTACTTTGCCTGGACTAGAACAATTTTTGTCTGTATTCCTGTAGGAATTACTAAGAGAGCCTCTTTCACACAAAGAAGTATCCTGATTTGAATGATAAATTAAGTACTTCCCCTAGATATATAGCAAGTATTATGAGTTGGTCTTGGTAAAGAGAGTAAGCCGTGGCTCCTAATCTCAACAAATAAGCCCTCAAGAATTTAAGACAATAGAGCAGGCAGAGTAATGGTTCCCCCCAAATGCCTACATCCTAATCCTCTGAGCCTGTGAATATGTTGCACTAGATACATTAAGGAATTAAGGTTGCAAATGGGATTAAGGTTGCTATTCAACTGACCTTAAAATAAGGGGATTATCCTGGATTTGGGATGTGCTTAATGTAATCACAGGGGCCCTTAAATGGGGAAGAGAAGGTGGAAAAGAATAAGAGGAAAATGTGACTGTGGAAGAAAGACACAGAGAGATGCAATTGCTGAATCTGAAGGTGGAGGGAGGGTGCCACAAGCCAAGGAATACAGATCACCTCTAGAAACTAGAGGAGACAAGGGAATCGATTCTCCCTTACAGCCTCTGGAGGAAATGCAGCCCTGTCAACACTTCAATTTTAGCCCAGCGATACCCATAATAGACCTTTAGAACTGCAAGATAATACACTTGTGCTGTTTTTAGTCACTAAATTTGTCATAATTTGTTACAGCAGCAATGGCAAATTAGTACATTTTTACAATTCTGCCTGGACTAGAGCACAGGGGCGAAGTGCAGTTGTCCTGGGAAAAGGAACCAGCCTGTGTTGAGTAGTGGATTTAGGACAGCACCCAACGTGCTGAGGGTGAGCCTGGGGCATGACGATGAAGCTGAGATGATGAAGCGGATGATGAAGCTGAGACCCAGCGAGACTGTACAAGCAGGCGGGGCCGGTGTGCCAGGTTCACTGATCAGAGGGTAGATGCCTCTTTTCTTTGCCTGCTCCTTCATGGGTTTTAAAACTGTCAGTCGGTTTTTTAGAAATTCTCCTTATTTCCTTGCTCAGCAAGATGACTGGCAATAACGGTGACCAACCCTCCTCTTCTGTCCAGGGCTAAGGAATTCCCTGGGGTGAGGGCCTTTGAGCACTAAAATCAGGACAGTCCCAGAGTAACTAGGGTTGTTGCTCACCTTTCATATGACACCATATTCCAGTCACCCCCAAGAAGAACTTGAGGTGAGAAAAGTCAATAAAAAGAAAACAGAAATAAGCAAAAGCAATCTTTGATTATTAAAGTTTTAGAACTTTGGTTCATGACAATGGAGTGTATAAGGGGTTACTCCTAGGCTTTCCCATAAAAACAGAAACAATATAAACTCAATCTTGAGAAATAATGCCACATTTAAAATTTTGTGAGCTGCCTTAATTTAACACAAGTCACAAAAGGAAATGAGCCACATTAGCTTTTTTTTTTTTTTTTTTAAACTCATGAAGTCATGAAATTGTGTATTGAAGGGGTTTTAGATTTCTCAAAATGTGTTTCTGGGAGGCCCTAGTGGCTGTGGGATACCTCAGAGGTCGTTGTCAGGAGCTGGAGGAAGACTGAGTGAGCCTTCCCCTCCACTCCTGCCTGCGCCAAAGCAATCTACCATCTTTATTTTACATTTTCATTTGCAAAAGCATTCTTTGGTTGGAATATAAGAGAGGCCACTGTTTTCATACAAACGTGTTTTGTCCCCAAATGCCAGAGAAATAAATATTCGTCCAAAGTCACACAACCTAAAACTCCTGACCAGACCCTGTTTCCTTTCTACAGGCAACTAGAATTGTCTTAGGAATAAATGAAGTCATGGTTCTTTAGTGAAAATATCTTGTCTGATAATAAAACACATACAACTACCTAATGGTCCAGAAGGTCAGAACTTGCACCATGTTTTTTATTCTGTGAATTCATAACATGATTAAATGTTGGAGCCGGAAAGAAATCATTTTCCAATTCTCTCATTTTGGTTAAGATCCATGATCCATGGAGGATAAGTGAGATTTTCTGAGGTCACTCAACGAATGAATGGCAGCATCAATGCTGAATGAATTACATTATACCACACTTTTCCCCTTTGGTGTTAGTTGTTATTTTTCTTTTATTTTCTTAAAGGAACATCTGTATAATTACTTAAGTCCAGCCTTTTCTTTTGATGATAACTGTAATAAATATTGCCAGGATAAAATATTCAAGTAGTAAATATTTAATTGCTGAATAATTAAGAACTGAAAAAGGGAAAATAAGGACTAAATTTACTTATCAAGTCAAGTCAATCTGCAAGAGTCCTCAAAGACATATGATGATTTCAAAAAGAACTAGTCTAATCCAAAGGCTGTTTTTACTTAGTGCAGCCATTTCTCTGGAGAGAAACAGCACCAAGTTTAGTTAACATGCCAAAATAAATAAAAGCTATGCTATTCAGGATTCTAGCAGAGGAGATGTTGTATGTGCCACATGTCTAATCAGAGTACTTAACTCGGGTACAATTGTGGCTAAAAATTAAACTTGAGATTGCTGCTTCTTTTTTTTAAATTAATATATAATGTATTATTTACTTCAGGTGTGCAGGTCTGTGAATCATCAGTCTTACACAATTCACAGCCCTCACCATAGCACATACCCTCCCCAGTGTCCATAACTGGGAGATTGCTGCTTCTTGAAGTAAGAGGAGCTAAAGTGGAGAAAGTACCTCCCACTCACTGAGTAGCCCTTTCATCTTGAACCCTTCCTAGACATCGAACAGCCTTATTCGATCTCCATCCAGCAAGATAGGTCATCCACTCTCTCAGTGAACTTGATCAGTAGTGAAAAGGAATGAGTGCTTCAAATAATAATTTCTATACTTCAATAGCACAATTGCAGACGAACATTTGGAAGGTCTTGTGCTGGATACTTTATACATTTTATCTTAGTCAACACACAATGACACCCTAAGGGATAGATTTTTGTATTAGGGTTCTTTGTATTGCAAGTGACAGAGTCATAACAAAAACCATGTTAAGCATATATGGGAGTGGAATTCTTATATAGTGGAGAACTCTAGGAGTTTCAGGCCTTAAAAAATGTGAGTCTCAGATATTTTTCTTTCTCTCTCCCTCTCTTTCTTCTCTCTTTCTCTTCATGTTAGAGCATTATTCCATGCGTAGTGGGATGGGATAGGTAACTGCACCTTCGGGGCTTAAACGACTTGAGTAACTTAGAGGAGGCTGGTTAGCCTGGCATGGGTCATGTCACCATCCTTCATAGCTAAGGAGATAGATACTAAGATTGATCAAATCTATATCACATGAACAATCTGTAACAAGAGAAGGGCTAGAAGATGACTGGAAAGGAAGACATGTTAAGCAGGGGTGGGGCAGTTTCCCAAAAACAAAAGACTTCTGCCAACAGAAGAGGAGGGCTACTGAACTAGCACATGTGAACAAGTGTCCATTAAGTGTAATTTTCCCCATGTAGAAATGAGTAAATGAAGTATCAGATTTCATTGTGCTTTTAAAGTTCGTAGAACTAATGCATACATGATGGATGAGAACTAGAGCCGGTTTATTTGATTCTGGTCTATATTGTGTCTGCTGTAGGCCCTATACCACTACAATATTCATAGTCCCTAAAGAAAGGGATAGTTCTTTTCTTAAAACATTAAAATTACTGTATTTGATTTAATAATAGAACTAAAAATTGTGCTATTGAAGTATAGAAATTATTATTTTGGGGAAATATGAATGTTTCTCTGAAAATTGTTTAACAAGGAGCTTGGCTTTCATTGTGTTTTAAAGTGTCTTAAAAGGGACATCACAGTCTCTTAAGACCATTAGAGGAGACTTTAAGTGGCTTAAAATGGTTTTTTACATGATTTGAAGACTTTTCTCATCTACACAGCTCATCATCAAAAAATTACTATCTAAACTATTCAAATGGTGTAAGACAAATCTTTTTCATTCCTCCACAAAGCTAATAGGATTTCAAATTGGTCCACCTTTTTGGCATAGGGAAACTTGGCTGGGAGAATAAAATTCCCAATTTTTTTTTTTTTTTTTTTTTTTTTAGTTAAAAACAGAAAAAGAAAGAACCCTGCACCTTTGGAATTCACTTTAAGGGATTTATCCTACAGAAATAACCAGACAATACATAAGTTTGATTTCACAAGGATTCTCCAAAGTGTTAAAGATAATGGAGAACATGGAAACAAACCAAACATAGAGAGGATTAACTAAATAAATTATGCAAAAATACCTAATATTTATTGAACGAAGTGATGTGATAAATATTGTGCATAATAACATTTAAGACACTTATTTATCAGGACGCCTGGGTGGCTCAGTTGGTTAAGTGGCTGCCTTCGGCTCAGGTCATGATCCCAGCATCCTGGGATCGAGTCCCACATCGGGCTCCTTGCTTGGCGGGGAGCCTGCTTCTCCCTCTGCCTCTGCCTGCCACTCTGTCTGCCTGTGCTCGCTCATTCTCCCTCTCTCTCTCTGACAAATAAATAAATAAAATCTTAAAAAAAAAGACACTTATTTATCTATTTTCATTCTTACCATCAACAGTCTACAAATTAGATTATATTATTAGCTCTATTATCTTCCTCTTCAGTTAAAAAAAAAAAAGGAACAAACAAACTGATTTGGAGAGAGTAAGCCAAATATCAAAGGGACTTATTTTTTAATTAGCAGAGCCTGGACTCAAATCTAGGTTTATCTGACTCCAAAACTCATACAATATTCTTACTTACCTATTCAATGGAAAAAATAAACCATGATTAAAAAATTTATATTAATCTCTATAAATATGAGAAGGTATTTATGATAATTATTAGGTTAAAAAAAGCAGGTAACAACAGAGAATGCATATTGAGACCCTCATAGTCTTGTAAATTAATATTTAATTGTATGTTTTTATATGCACTAACTTGCTACGCATGATTATCTTCGTGTAATGAATACAGGTCATTTTTACATCCCTGATTTTATTTTTCTGTAATGAATTATTTACAATAAGCATGAAATACTTTCCTAATTATAAGAGTAAATTAATTACTTCCATTTTGGAAAGGAAATAAGTATTTTGCCCATTTTTTCTCATCTCATTCCATCTACCTTGGTAATTCATCTTGTCAGATGCTCCAGTCATCGAGATTTAGTTCACTCCCTAATTGTGTCCAAACCATCCCAACAGGAAAGGTTTGGTATGTAGGGTGCTAGGTACCTGGTTAACAGGATAACAGAATTGAATTCCTAGGCAGAAAGCTTCAGCTTATAACTGAGTCTTTAAAATTTTTAAAAAAAATTTTAAAAAAAATTTTTAAAAAATGAGTTCATCAAATATTTTCAACCTCCAGAAAGATTCAGGATTCATTTGACTCTAGGAAATGATTAGGCTTTCTGCTTAATCCCCTGCTGAATTCATATCTTGCTAATCCTGTGCTGTTCTGTGAATGATTACAAAGCTCTGACTCACTAATGCTCCAATATAAAAAATAATCATAATTATTCCCTTGACCAAAAGTACTTTTGAAAAACTGCAAAATAGTCCTCTGCACTTTAAAAATGGAGGAAAAAGCATTGAACTAAAATTGTTAATAAAAAGGAAAAGGAATGGCTTTAATTGAACAATTTTCTTAATGAAGAGACAGTTTTGAAGGATTTTCTGTCTTTCGTGTTTCTGAAATTACAAACAAGTTCTGAGTTGTTTCTGGCCTCCTCCTTTAAATTGCAGTAATACTAGGAAGACCAAACAAGGGTTAGAATCACATCCAAATTCAACACCTTCTGTTGACAGACAACTAATGGATGGGAAACACGTTTTTTTCATGATGTAAGAAAGCTTTCAAACAGGATGTCAAAACGAAGATGGGTCTTGGATTTTACAGTGACATTCCACAACACCGGTCCCCTGTGACTTAAGTCCATTTTTCTCCCTCTGATATTACATGTCCACAGGGAGTCTAGTCCCAAATCCATGAATAACAAAATAGCTTTTAAAATGCTCTTGAAGTTTTTGGCCTAATTGTTAAATCTGCTGCCATCATATGGTGACAAGAGAAGAGAATAAGGTCATTTATAGCTCTTAAAGCTGAGATCCTAATTATATTTATAGAGAGGCAGAAAAATCCCCTCTGCTTTTTCTCTAACATTGGTGCAATTCCCCAATACCAATATACAGAATACATATTTTTTTTTAAATTTTACAGAAGTAAAAGAAAACCAACAGAACAAATCCTATTCTACTTTGAGATTCATGGTCAAATTTAAGCTATTTGGAGAAAAGGGATGCAGAGGTAAGTTAGTCTTCTGATAAGACAGAGGTAAGAATAGAGGTTAGGATCAATATATGACAGCTTTTAAACCTGACAGGTTTGCAAGCACTTTCTCCACATGTGATTTCCTGCCAACCAAAGTTCCTCTTGACTTGTGACTTTCCCACCATAGACATTTCTTTGCTATCTAGGAATTTGCTGACCTCACACATGCAACACTGGGAAAATACTTCCTTTGCATGAGGGTGTTTGTAATAGAACTAGATTATAATCAAATCACTGAATATCAAATCTCCAAGGAACTTTAGTGATTACCCCTTTTAGGGATGTCAAAACCTATAAATACAACTACTTTCTCCCAATCATTGATAAATTCAGCACTACAACCAGTAGCTCCTGATCTTTCTTCCTGGCACGCTGTTTGTCTGCTCCTTGTCCAGCTGTGGCTAACAATCAACATAATGATACATGTTATATGTCAGCTGAACAATTGAAAACCCAAACTAAATACAACTGGTAACCACTTAAGTCCAGTCTTTGCATAGAGTCAATCCAGCAGAAAACTATTGCTGAAACAATTTTAATGTTTACTAGCTGTCTGGAGAAAATGGCAAAGGGTAGATGGCTACTGGGGCTGGGGGTAGCGATGGTCATGCGCAGGAAAAGGGGAGAAGACATTTTTATTTAAGCAGTGGTTCTCAAATAGGGAAAATCTGGTCCCTCAGGGAATATTTAGTGTTGACTATAGACATTTTTGTTACAGCCAGAGAGCTGCTACTGGCTTCTGGTAGAAAGAGGCCAGGGATACTTCCAAGCATCCCTACAATGCATATGACAGTCCTCCACAGCAAAGAATTAACTAGTCCGAAATGTCCATAATGCTGAATTTGAGAAAATCTGTTCTTCATTATATCATTATATCTTTGAAAACTTATTTCTATTCATATAAATAAGAAAACTTATTTCTATCAGCTCTGGGGCTCCCCCAGCTTTTCTTACCAACACTTCGAATTTCCATCACCAATTCTTTTAATGCTGAAAAGAACTCTTTTCTCTTATTGCTCTTTCTTTTAACTTTCTATACACTTTAAATCTCTGCCTTCATATTCCATGTCTGCTATTTCCTTCCTTTCCCATTATAAACCCCCCTAACTGTGGTACAAAAAGCAGAAATCCTTTTGGAAAGACATAGATAGGATTATCATCAGTAGGCAAAAGGTGGGGGCGGGGAGAGAAGGTTCTGGACATTTACACATCCGTAGTATCTTTTGCTCCATTATAGCAGCATTATTTACACACATCATATACATCTCAAATGTCCAAACAATGAGAAATCTCTGCATTTTGTATTTCAACTCCTGATCAAGGGAATGAAATTACAGACTGATTCCAGAATTTCCCAGCACATAGAAGAAAGGAGTTTTCTCTGTGTATATGGCAGAAACCAGAATGTGAATTGAAAGCAAGTTTAAAGAGGCAGGGAATTATAGGGAACTTCAGTCAGAATGTAAAGACGTTCCATTGGTTCATAAAGTGACCCTTCACTGAGCCAGTTCCATCCCCAGGCCCCTCTTGGATTAGAACAGAAGTTGCCATTTGTAGAAATAATAAACTCCTTGATTCTATATTCTTATATAACATGAAAATAGAGAAAGGTAATTTTATGGCGATGCAAATGGACAACTGGAGGGAGAAACAAAGCTTTATTTCTAGAAGATAGATATGTATTCTTTGCTGTTATCAGTTGCAATTCAAAACACTATGAAACAAAGATCTTAAAATGTTTATGAACCATATGGGCCTACCGATAGGTAAGCATTTTATGTGACCGCTTTACTATATTGTGAAAAATGTGTTATAAAAGTTTGGTTTATCCAGAAAGATGATAGTCCAGGGAGATGTATATAGATGCATCCAATATTTCTTCTTTTTTTTAAAGATTTATTTAGTTATGTATTTATTTGAGAGAGAGTAAGAGAGAGGGTGAGCAGGGGTGAAGGGGAGAGAGAGTCCCAATTCCCGTTGGGGCTCTATCTCATGACCTTGAGATCACTACCAGAGCTGAAACCAAGAGTTGGTCACCTAACCAAGTGTGCCATCCAGGCACTGCTAGATGAGTCCAATATTTTTAAACCTGCCAACTTTTTGACATATAAAATACTCCAAATGTATATTCGTATTATATCGATACAATTCTAGATGTCATAGCCTTCTTTCTCCTTCTTCTTCTTCTTCTTCTTCTTCTTCTTCTTCTTCTTCTCCTTCTCCTTCTCCTTCTTCTTCTTTTAGATTTATTTATTTGTTTGAGAGAGAGAGAGACAGAGAGAGAACATGCAGGGTTGGGAGGCAGAGGGAGAGGAGGAGAGATAATCTCAAACAGACTCCCAGCTGACTAGGGAACTGAGGCAGGGCTTAATCCCAGGACGGTGAAATCATGACCTGAGCTGAAATCAAGAGTCTGAACCAATTGAACCACCAATATGCCCCCTCCTATTATTCTTAACAGAAGTTTTGTAATCAAGAATTTTAGAATAAATTATGGATTATTTGAATATGAATATATAATAAGTACATACAGAAACTTGCTTTTGAAGAACCCTTCATAAATAAACTAAATATTAGGAGATTGTAATAAAATGTTTAATAAGCCATTATACATGTATTTAACTGATTATTTTGCAGACACTAAAAATAATGTTTTTGAAGTATCTTAAAGAACAGGAAAAACAGCATACACAAATTATCTCATTCTAGTTTTATTAAAAATAAACTTATTTTTTTTTTAGAAAGAGAACTTTTATAAAAATTCCCAAAAGGTGATACTATCATTATTTCAATGATTATTAATAAATTTTTACTTTTTTCTTTATTGCTATGCTTCCAATTTTTTTTTTTTGCAATGAAAAGATTTTACTGTGAAATGAGGGAGAAAATGAATGCTATTTTTAAATGGGTACTATAGAGAAATTTTTCTTTTTCTTTATCTAATGCATTGCTAAAACCATTTCCATATCAGTTCCATCTACTCTATCTTGGAAAACAGGGAGGAAAATGCATCTGTAGTAAACGAGAACAGCAAACAACAAAATGTGGTCAAATCTATAAATCCCTTTGCTTAGCAAAGCGATTTTTGTGGCTGCAACAGTTGGAATCAATTACCGTAGACTTTAATACTGTAATGTCAACAGAGTCTTAACTTCTGGAGTTGGAACTTGGGAAGAAGTCACTTGTATTGGGCAGAGGGGCTAAGAAAAAAGACCAGTTTGATCAAAAATGACTTCATTTCACGAATCATTATGCTATTAACCTGTGCTTGAAGATAAGCACTTTAGGTGGGGGTCATGATTTAGCAGTCTCTTGAGACCCTGCTGTCTAATTAGCATGGCTCTCAAAAAACTGAGCTCAGCTCATTCCTCTTTGGGCCTATAGGAAAGGAAGGCATGTTTTTCTCTACTGTCAGCATTATGCTAGTTTATTAGTCCTGTGTTAGACGTGTTACAGGTGGGAATTTATTTTTGGCTCCGAAAACTCAATGGGCAAAAATTTGGGCAAGATAACATCTCCGAAAGAGTTAAGAATAGCACAATTTTCTAATGCTCAGGATCCAGGAACAGTCTTTGGTGTTTTAGTTTTGCAAACCTTGATTTGCAGTGCTTTTGCAAAGCAGCATACAGAGCCTGTCAGGGAGTCCTCAGAATCCTGTCATTGAAGAGGTCACCGGTCATTTGAATTTTGAGAAATGTTGCTTCTAATAGGGATTGTCTTATTCTCCGGATCTAGGGGAAAAAATAGGCATATAAAGCCCACAAAGAACTGCTTATAATGAACCAACCCATATATGTGAGCAGGACAGCAGTGCTCATCTACAAGCAGTGCTTTCATCTACAAGCTCTTACATGGTGGCCTACTAGAAATCTCCATTTGAACGCCTCATGCACAAGTAAAATTAACATGCTAAACATTGAACTCTGGCTTTTTTTTTTCTGTTTGTTTCTTTCATTTTATTGTGGTAAGAACACCTAATATGAGATCTACCTTCTCAACGAATTTTTAAGAGCACAGTACAGTATTGTTAATATAAGCAGAATGTTGTATAGCAGATCTCAAGAACTTACCCTTCTTGCATAACTAAAACTTTATGCCCATTGGTTAGCAACTCCTTATTGAACACTAATCTCCTAATCTGGTATTGTACCCATCTCAGTGAAAGTTGTTTACTTTCACTGAAGCAAGAAACTTTGAAACTCATGACAACTTCCCTTTTGTTAGCACCTACATCCCACTTATGGGCAAATCTTTTGATCCCTACCTCCTAGAGTCTACCTTCTTTGATTCTGATCTAGTGGCTGTCCACTTTCCTCTGTCTCCACTTTCATCCCTTAGTTTGTGCCACCATTATAGCCTCTCTGCCCATATGTTGGACAGTCATTCTCCCTAAGATCTACTCATTCCCCATACACCCCCCAAAGTGCTTCTTACAAATCATCGTAGAGAGTGAAGCACTCCCTTGGCCACAACCTATCAATATGTCCTCATTACATGTAGATTAAAACTCAGCTCTTTAATATATCCCCTATGGCCTATTGTGACTGAATCTTTACCTCCTTTTTTTTTTTTTTTTAAAGATTTTATTTATTTGAGAGTGAGAGAGGGAGAGCATGAGATGGGAGTCAGTGGGGAGGGAGAAGAGCCCCTGCTGAGCAGAGAGCCCGATGCAGGGCTTGATCCCAGGACATCAGGATCATGACCTGAGCTGGAGGTGGCCACTTAACCGAGCCACCCAGGTGCCCCCCAATCTTTACCTTCTTTAAAAATTTCCCTATTGCTACTTTCCTCTTGCATGTGCCACCATCAAATACAGCAACCGTTTTCCAGTAGTATGGCTCCTCTCCATGAAAAACACCACATAGTTTTTCCTGGCTAAATGTCTGCCTGTTTTTTAAATCACAGCCAAAATGTTACTTTCTAGACACAGCCCGAGCACACAAGTGAATGCTTCCCCAAGTTGCAGATGGGAGGCACCTTGGCAGGGAACTGCTCATCAGTCTGCAGGAGCAAGATCAAGAGCTGAAACTTGCACTGCAAGACTCTTGAGTCCCTGCCTGCACTCACCCGGTTTCCAGTACTGCGACACCGCAGTTTTGGCCCCGGTAAGTTCTTGGACCCATTACCCTGACAGGGTAGTTCAAATATGACTCCACTTGGTGTTAGTAATTTAAGACTCTTGTTACACCATGAATCAAATCTGGCTGCTCAAGCCAAGTGTAAACTTCGGATACAAAGTAGGAGTTATTTCTATAGGGTCCTTATTTTTTCAGAATTGGGGCAGAGTGTTGTTTTAATGGCTCAGCTCCTACATTTAAGTATAGGAATAAATATAAATTGTGCTTTAGCACCTGCTGAAATCCAGGCCATGATGTTACCTAATATTTGATTCACCATCCTAAGTGGTCCTCGTTGAAGAAGCTGCTTTGAGTTATACAAGCTGCAGAGACTTACGCAGGCAATGCCTACAGACACAAACATAATTTTATAGTGTTTCCCTTCTGTATTATTTCAACTCCTACACTACTTACATATTTATAGAAGCCTCTGGTGGTTCTTAATGATGTTGTTCAGTTTAGTTTCTTAATAATTTCCTTGGTTTTATGCTAACATTCCTGCTGTTGATTGTTCTTTTATTTTAATTATGCCGCATTCGAAGCAGTGCTTCTGGGAGTGGGTTGGAGTTTACACTGCAGCACATTACAGGTGAAAGTAACTTTTAAAATCCCATTAGAGCAAAATTCCAACCCTTAGCACTTCAGCAGGGGTAGGTGGGTAGGGCCCCAACAACACTGAAAAAAGTTGTATTACTTGAGCGTTGTGGCCGGTAGCTAGCTGTAATAAGTTAGCAAATAAAAATTATGCAGCTAGCCCGTATCGGACACACATTACTTGCAGAGCCTCTATGTTCAATCTTTCATTTAATCCAGACCAGAGCCCTATGAGGCATTTGTTATTAAAATGCCCATTTGACTCACATGGAAACAGGAGCCTAGAAGCCTAGAAAATCTCAGCTCTGTGGCCAAAGGCATGCAGAGCAGAGGAGTGGTAAGAAAGGAAGCCTTATCTAACTCCACAGCCCATGCTTTCAACCACTCTGTTACTCTTCTGTTCAAGCAGAAGTAAACCTTGCTCCATCATAAAAGTAGGAAGGGAAAAAAAAACGCACCTAGTAATTCAAACTTTTCCTTGCTTAGGAGCACCAGGGATTTTTAAAAATCGTCTTGCTGTTGAGGGATTAATCATTGAAGAAGAGATAGTTGCAATGTTCAAGACCGAAGAGAAATGAAACCATTTTTATTCAAACCTAGATGAAATACCATGTTCAAAAGAACATAACATTGGAGTCACAGAGTATTGATTTTGAACGCTGTACTACTGTGTAGATACTGTCAATGACATTGGGCAAACACTTAAATTCTCTGACTCTTAATTCCTACCTCTTCAGGAGGAAATAATAATAATAATTTCATGGATGACTTGTAAGTGTGCTGACAATGCTGACTTCATCTTTGGCTCTCCACCTTGTTCATGTGACCACGTATTCCAGACCCCTGGGAGGTTAACGTATGCCCTGATCAGAAAGCAGGGGAGTCTGGTTCAGAACTCCCCTAAAAGTGCACCACTTTAGACAAACTAGTAGAGATGACTGTTGCCCTGATGGAGCCACTTTAGATAACTAGTAGAGATGACTGTTGCCCAGATGATGTCACTTTAGATAACTAGTAGAGATGACTGGCTCACAGGTGTCACTACTTCAGGGAATGACCCTTTGACCTCACCACACTGCCTCTTGCACTATAAAAGCTGTGGGTTAAGGTCTGGCCTGCGTAGCGTATAGCTGTGTAGCACCCTGGTTGTGCATCTGCTTGATTCAGTAAGTTACCGGGAATAAATCTCTGTAAGCGGTATGGAATGGCTGGCTTGTTGTCTCAAAGTGCCTTCTCCAGTTTGGAAGATCCGTTTCTTCTCCACCTTCTAGCATAACTAGTGGGTACCAAGTGAGTTAATGCATTGAGGGTGCCTCACACAGGGTGTCTAATATATTTGCCTTATCAATATTATTTTCCCTTGGTCTCTATCTCTGTTTTATCTAGAAGGCAGTAAATAATTCCGTATTTTGTGTCCTGTAGTCCTCACTGTCCTGTGTCCTCGAATGAATAGATGTCCCTGGGACTGGCTGCCAATCACTTCACTGGCCCCGTCTAGCAACTTCAGTTCTGTTGTCCCCTTGTTATTCCTTTACCACATCAGCGACTCTTTACTCTTGGGGCCCATGCACTGGCTGTTCCTTTTGCCTGGAATGGTCTTCCCTGGACATCCATCCACTTAACTTGCTCCCTCATCATCTTCAAGTCTTAGCTTAAAGACCACCTTCTCAGTAGAGGCTTTTCTGGCCATTTTATTTAAAATTGCACATACTCCACCTGGATGCCTTCTGAGCTTGATTCCCCTTAATATATAATTTATGTGTTGCATTTATTATATGTGTTTCCCACCCACTGGGATGTAAACTACATGAGGATAGGAATGTTTGTCTCCTCCCACCCTCACTGCTTTACTTCTATTGTCCAGGACAGTATCTGGTTCATAGTTGATGCCCATTAAATATGTGTTGAATAAATGATTGAGTACATGGCTGATTCCAAATGGATGCTTTCAATAGAAAAACCAAAGAGAGTAAAGATCACTGTGGAATGTGTTGAACTGATCATTTCATGGGACTGGATGGAAGATTTAAATGTTACTATGAGCAGAGGTATTCTAATAAGATAGCTTAGTTTTTATAATTTTATTTATTTATTTGTTTGTTTATTTTTTAAATTTATTTATTTGACAGAGACAGAGATCACAAGTAGGCAAAGGAAGAAGGCAGAGAGAGAGAGAGAGAGGGGAAGCAGGCTCCCTGCTGAGCAGAAAGCCCCATACGGGACTCGATCCCAGGACCCTGAGACCATGACCTGAGCCGAAGACAGAGGTTTAACCCACTGAGCCACCCAGGCACCCCAAGATAGCTTAGTTTTTAGATGGCAATGGGAAAGCAGCACAGCATGATTTAAAAAAATATATACCCATGATAGATAAATTAAAATTAATCTCAAAAGAAAAGGACTTGGACATCCAGTGATGTTATCTACTCTTTGAAATACCATAGCATTTTCTGTGAATACACTTAAAAAAGTGTAATGACTTTGGCTTTATTTTTTTCCCATTTCTGTTTGTGTCACATATAAACATATGGC
The DNA here is from genome assembly GCA_004024625.1 of Mellivora capensis. NCBI lineage: Eukaryota > Metazoa > Chordata > Mammalia > Carnivora > Mustelidae > Mellivora > Mellivora capensis. The sequence continues at coordinate 109,708 of PISX010002102.1, forward strand.
ATGGATTTAAGAACTTGAACTCAGAATTCAGATAGAACTTAATTAGACTGAATTCAAATCTTGGCACCTCCACTTTCTTAAGTGTCTTTAAACTTTAAACTTTAAGTCTCAAGTGTCTTTAAACTTTAAATCTTTAAACTTGGACAAGTTAGCAAGCTTTATAGGTTCCTATTTTGTAAATAGGAATAATAGTGGTATTTACCTCATAGAGTCATTGTGAAGGATTAAAGTGGTAAAACATGTAAAGGGTTTAGAAAATGTACCCGGTCCACAATAATAGCTCTACTGGTGAGCTATTACAATTTTATTGTTCTTACTCCCCAGTAGACTATGAGCTGCAGGAAAATATGGGCTGTATTCCTTGCTAATTATTGTATCCCCAGAAGATGGATATATATACACACACACAAATATTATATATATTAAATATATAATGTATATTCTGTATATAATATATAAGTATATAATATATATTCATATATAACATGTATATTTTACCTAGATATAATATATAAAATATATTTTATAGTTATATATTTATATGTAAAATATATATATATTTGATTCATATATATATTTAAAATCTATATATTTTATTTTTCTGCTCACAGATATTTTCCTGCTGTGATATTTGTTTGAGAGGGATTGAGAAGGGATAGAATCTACTTCCAGATTCTACTCTTAGTGGATTCATCAGTCTTACCACATAAAATGAAATAAAATGGATTTCTTGGATTATAGTAATAAGGAATATTTTTAATTTGACAGCCTTATAGGACATGAATGGAAACTGCTATTTTAAAGTGGTTATGTTCTATGGATGAAACTAGTTTTATTGAATGCACTGATGAATGTTTTATGGGCTTATTACACATTTAATCATAAATCATATTTTAATGAATGAGCGAAAATAGTATTTGTAAAGCCTAATAAATTTCTTGGCAAAAAATGTACTAAACAATATATATAATTATTAAATGAATGAATATGTCAGATGCTATGATGGAAGATAAGCCCAGATACAAAAAGACCAAGAAATGTCAGTACTCAAGGAACTTACAATATCACACAGTGAGAGGGAGAGATGTGAGAAGGTAGGGGACATCTTAGTTTGGGGGGAGTCAGTAAAAGTGGCCTCATAAAACAACAGTGATGAGATAGATTTAGATCATCAAAAAATCATCTCAGGATCATCTCCCAATCTACTTACCTATAATTTAGCATTTGTGGGTATGGTGATTTTAAAATACATGCACAAATTCTTTGATATCTCCACTTCAAGAAGTTGAGCCTGTTCTCTCTTAGAGCTGGTGACTTGCTTTTGATAAGCAGAATTAAGTAGAAGAGAGAGTGTCCAGCTACAGAGACTAGGTCATAAAAGGCATTGGGCCAAAAAAGTATTGTTCTCAATTTAATCTTTATTAAAAAAAATGATCCCACTCTTCACATATTCATGTTTTGTTTCACCTCCTAAGCCATCAATTCCTTGAAAGTATAAGCCTTGCCCAGTCTCCTCTATGTGCCTTAGAATCTAGCACATGCTATAGCCTGGCATACAGTAAGCCCTCAATCAGGGTATATTTGATTGATTATCATCTCCATGTTTTTATGAAGCTCTTCTGGATTAGAAGAACAACTTCATAATTTGAGATAATCATTATTTTTTTTAACCATTGTGCAGAATTTTACTTTGCCACAAATAGAGATTTGGAGAAGAATGCCAGAGGACCCAGATGGGATTCCAAAGGCTCCATCTCTAGACGTGACCATGTTCTGATCAATTTGATGTTGAAGGACTTGTCCAGCTGGTACATGGTGGTAAGTGCATGACCATGGGGGTACAGAGCCTAAGATCTGAATCTCAGCTTCTTCTGTTATGTGTGGATGATAAAAATAGCATCAGCTTGAGGAAAAAGGAAGATAATCTCTGTGGAGTACTTAATAACTGTCAACAACTTATTTTTCTTTTTACCTTTCTTTTTTGTTCCCGGTTTCTTTCACTAAAGGGCATGTATTGATTTAGACGTTGCTCTAGACATTGTTTTAATATTTTCTAACCAAGGAAGATCTTTTGGTACATGGAGAGGGCCTGAAATCTATGCTGTTTCAGGAAGTAAAGAATAGAGATCAGCGTATTCATATCAACCTAACATAAAGTCTGTGAAACAATGCCACCAGGAAGATGATATTTAATGTGCTTTCGAAGCCATAGCTAGCGACTAGAACACACCAAGATGGGACAAAGAGAAGAGAGATGATAAGATGTGAAGAGAAATTTCAGAGGGAGAAAAAACAAATTCTTGCCCAGAGGTTCATATTTGTGCAAAGTCGTAATCCTCTGGTCATCAGCATCACAGAGGGATACAAGTAAACATGCAGCATACAATAGGGGTATTTGCATTTTTATATGAACAATTTTTTAATGATGTCACAGTGAAATGTTAACTAATTTCATTTTTAATTAGTTTTAGGGTGTAGAAGAATTAAAAGTGGTTATATTTAGAACTTATTTAATTAAAATGGATAACTGTATTTCAAGTGCGTAATATAGATAATCTGACTAGTTTCTACTCCTGGCTATACTACTGATTTAATTAATAGGAAGAATTGCAGCATATTAATGAGAGGAAAATAGGAACCACTGCTTTAGTCCTTTATTGTGATTGCAAGCCGTCCCAAGTTCTGGATAAGTGGGTAGTTGATATTGAAGGCAGGAAATGTTTATTATTCAGTGCAGGAGGCTGCTGTGACATTTCTTATCATTTCAGCATAACTGTGCCAGAGGGTCTGTAAATAGTATTTGCCAAAGGCAATTTTACACATTCATAATATTCTTTGATGTCTGGGCTGGACCCAACTGACAGAGCCCCCGAGGCTATCTTTCTACTTCTCCTGCAGGCTGTTAAACCAGTGTGGGGGTTTACAGAGAAACAAAACAAACTCCAGAAATTTCATTTAGTAATTTCTGAATTAAATTCTCCTTAAGGAAGCCAGTGCCTACCAGATAGTGGCCATAAGTAGTTTTTGGGTGAGGGGAGGCCAGCTTGCACTGAGGTTGTGGAGAATAATTTTAAGAGGGAAATTTTACCTTCAGGAAACATTCTGGGTGGGTTTGACTTTTTGCTTTTCCTGCATAGGAAAGAGAAGATGAGAAAAGCGAAACCATCATTCTCAATAGTATGAATAATATTTAATAATGAATTAACATTTATGGAGTTCTTACTTTACTCACTGGTTAAAGGAACTTTTGTACATATACTCATTTATCACAGTGGCGGACCTATAAGTTTGATGAGAAAACTAAGACACAGATAGATTAACCAAGAACACACAACTAGTAAGTAGTAGGATATTAAAAAAGAAAACACTCTATATATTTCCCAGTATTTACTAATATCACTATGTGTCCAAGCCTCAGATTACCCTGTCCACCTCTTCCAACCCAGGAACTACCCATAAAATTACACTGTACATTTTCTTTCTAAAATATATAATTTTCTGAAATTATTATATTTATGTAATTGTGGTTTTTTGTTTGGTTTTTCTATTTATGTTTATTATTTGTCTGTCAAGTAAAATATAAGTGATTTGCAGTCTTATCTTCTACAATTTATTTATTCTCTATTGCTCCACCAGGTTAAGTTTTTAAAAGTCCAACATCCATGATACGGTGTATAGCTCTGCTTTTTTTAAGTGATGCCCAGTCTCTTCAGCCTGGCATTAAGTCATTCTTTCAGTCAGCCTGCCTCCTGTGTGGAACAGCCTCGCCACCTGCCTCTAGATGACCATATCCCCTGCCTGCTCTGTCCATGGTGTGCACGGCCTTCTCTTTCTGGCACCACCAACCCTATCCCCACCTGTGTGTTTGAACCTAATTCTGCTTTCAAAGATGCAGCATATCCTGGCCCTCATTCCTGTTGATTTCATTAATATTCATCACCATCTTCTCCCTGAGCCTGTGGTTCCAAGTTTCTTTCCCTTCAGCTATCACTTTGTAGCATTGCACCTTGTTCTTCAGTAATGCCACATGGGTAAATTTAAGTCTCAAACAAAATGTCCTGTACCGGTTAGGCTTTCTTTCTACTGTGTCTCTTGCGGTGTTGGGCATAGACTATGTAAGGAGTAAATAATAAATTGATAGCTGCCCAAAGTGCTTCATGCAGTGCACTGCTGTGTAATGAAAAATGATTATTCCTGTTAGTGTGAAGGATTCCGTGCTGTCCTGCCCAGACCTCCCTTCAGAAGTGATGATCCTTTTCTCCCACCTGCTGAGAGTACAGTGGACAGAGAACTTTGCCTATTGGCCCATTTCAGAGATTATCTCTGCTGAAGAGACCAACTTTGCCTGAGCCTCCATGGCCCTTTCTGGGCCACCGGTGTCTATGACTCCTTTAGGTGGAGGAGAAGAGCCTGACAAGATGGCTCTACCCAGAGCAGCTCTGATGCCTCAGAACTCCCACAGAGTTACTTGGGGCTACCGCTGAGGTTGTATGGGAGCTGGGTTCTCCTGTCCAGTTCTGCTTCCTTCCCTTCTTTAGATTATCCCAGGCCCCCTCCTGAAAGAACCTCCTCCATTTTAAACTCCTCAAAGTCTGCTTCGCAGAGAATTCAACCAGTAATACTCAGTAATCATACATTTTGTAATCACATATTTCTTTTCTAATCACACGGATAACAGAGGATATGGATGAAAAGAAATAAGAGGAGAGACAGAGATAATCAGATGGGACAATTAGGGGGAATCGGTGAACTTACATTGCATATTGTGGGAAGCTTTCGTTTTGTTTTGCTTTATTTGTTGGTTTGCTTGCCTTAGAGACTTCTGTTCTTCTTTTTAAAAATTATTATCCCTATACATGTAGAATGATGTTCATTGTCTTTCAAAAGTGATGGACAGGAATAGATGAGAAGAAGAGAATGAAACCGACAGTTGAGGTTGAATTGCGTAGTTGCAGTGGATGAAATGGGTACAGATTGGCCAGGCCTCTCAATCTCCAGCCTCAAGGAGAGCTGATTCTGTCACTTACTTTGTCCAAGAAAAAGTAGGAAACATATCAAAATTGTCTGAGAGTCCTCACTTACGCATTTTCTAAACCCCAAGCTTGAACACTCAGAATGTTCTAAAATACGAGGAATATGTCATCCGTTCATCCGAGACCTCAGTCCTGGCGGATTGGAAGACCCCCAGTAGCGTCCATCATCATGCATTTACCCCCTTAGTGAAATCAGCTGGGTGCAGTCACTCTCGCTGCACTAATTGGCTCAGTCCTGCCAATAAGTGCCTTTGCCTGTAGTGCCACGCTTTAATTTCATAAACATTCAAAGATGCTCCGTCAAATTGGCTAGCTTCTTAGCAACCATCTTTGTAAAAATGAACAGCTTTGGTAGTGAGAACAAGTATTGTGACCCCTTGAAAATAACAGCAGAGGTGTTTTTCTTCTACTCTCCTTCCCTAATGAATATTAAGCCTCTTTTTCTTGAAAAGAAGAACAAATCAAGCACAGATTATTTTCATTTTTCAACTTCATGCTAGTGGCGGTGGTGGGTTGGAGTGTCTTTGGGGGCAGCCTTGATGCTTGTTTTTCTTTCTGAGAAAAACTGCATTAGACCAAAAAAAAAAAAAATAAAATGCCCCTGAGATTTAATTATCTTTCTATATTATTTTTCACTACAAAGACACTTACTCTTTTATTGTGTTGCTCTGTTGAAAAAAAAATCTTTAGTAGATGCATTTTTTTTTTTCTAATGGTAAAGGCAGTATAACTTCAAAGATGGACTGCTTTCCTTTCTTATCTTTGACAAAAGGAGCTGAGTGCTTTGAATAATTTCAAGGTGACATGAAGGTTTGTGGTCAAGATAGGTATAGAAAATAAAGGGATAAGGAGTTTGGGATATTATTCTTTTGGATGCTCATACTTTTGCCTCTATTTTGGGGTCTATAATGATAGCTGGTAACACAAAGTCGATGTATTTAGGTTATTCAAAAGAGCTCTTTTCTGTAAAGAGTAACAAATTGTTTTCATGGACCTAAAGGTTAGGGATGAAAATGGACATCAGAAATACACAGAAGCCAAGGACTATAATATGAGAGAGACCCATGGAAACCGTCTTCTGGATCTTCGATCTCTCCTTCTTTTTGCTCAGATGTTGTTGCTTTCATTTTTCTCTCCTGCCAGTGTACCCGGTAGGATATAATTGCCATCAAACATTGCCATGCTGGCAAATCATGGCTGCTCTCTTCTCAATCATGCAGATAACAAGAAGGGGGATGTGGAAATAGATAATCAGGACAGTTACCTGAAAATAGGGGCTATATCCATATTACTATTTGTGTCATGATGGTCAACTATTCATTTGAAAATAGGTAAAACAGGAATATTTTAGGCATGACGCTAAATGGCTCAGTATTTTATTTTGAGCAGTGTATGCTTGAATTTGTCATTAGCCTATCAGGGGAGTATCTAGATACTTACTCAGTTTTAATGGTTTCATTTTGTGTTCCCCTGTTTATTCATTCATCTGTTCACTCATGCTGAAAGTCCTTTTGTTTATTTATTGATGGGATTCAGAATTAGAAGCATATAGGACCATTTAGGTAAGAAACACACCTAGAATAAATCTCTAGAATAGTGGGTATGTTGGGCAGACTATGCTAACTACTAACACAGACACACACATACACTCACAGTGGCTCAACACAAAAACTCTATTCAATATGGGGAGGAGTTTTCTTCATGATGATACTTGACTCCTTCTAATGACTATGCCATTCCCTGAACTGCCAGAATGTTCTCCTGGTCCTCTGCATCTGATCAGCTGATGAATGAAGAGAGGGAATGGGAGGATTTCATGAAAATCTTTAAAGACCAGGCCTAGAAATGGCATGCTTTACCTCTTCCAGCATTCCTTAAATAGCCATACCTAAGTCCTAGTGGCCTATGATATGGAATCACAAGGAAGAAAAAAGATGAGTAGTGCTTTTAGAACCTGACCAAGAGAGGCCCCTGCTCTGGGCCAGGCCTTTTAGACAGATACTCTGAGGATTTCCTCCAGTTGTACCACTGCCTTTAGGAAATGAGACTATAGGGCCAAGGGTGCCTGGGATGCTGGAGTTCTCTGGAAACGAAGTCCTTGTAATTATTTCCAGGTGCAGCTTGTGCCCTTTCCTGGGCTCACCTTCCCAAAGGTCCTAGAGATGCATCCTTATGTCTCAGGCATAGCCAAGGACTGGCTGTTTGTGAGGAATTTTGACAAAGCTTGCACAGGCAGACCAGGTGTACGTGATGCCCCTCGTAGTGCAGGATGAAGCTTGGGTGGGCTGGAAAGGGGGAGGCCATGGTAGAGGGATGAGGGCCTGGGCCCAGTTCTTCCATGCTGTTTCTAGCATGGAACTTTGAGGAGTTCCACCAGAACTCTAAATTCAAACCTACTTTTCCATGTTTTTTTGTGAAGGTATTTGATAATGCAGGAAACTAGGATATGTTTTATTTAGCAGGTTGTCAGCTTGATTTATAACTCTTAAACACTGTGATGTGTTGGATGTGGCCCTTCACCTATGTTCTTGCCCTGAGCCTGGAAAATATTAGGGATGGTCCTTGTGGCAAGTTGTAGCAGCCTCTGACACTGTGCATGACCAGTATGATTTTATGCTCCACTTTGTATGCTTCTGAAAGGAAGGGGAAACTTAAAATAGTTCACTTCTATTAGACGAAAATAAAAATTTAATTGCTGTGTTTCACCAAGCCTTATTCAATGGACCATTTCTGCTTCTATTACCCTAAGCACTAATAAACTCTAGAAAGCTACTAATAGACACTCTAGTTTCACTTAATAATAGCTACCCCCCCTTTTTTTCCCCAACTCTTAGTATGTGCCAGACACTGTGCTAACAAATTAATGTATTATCCCATCCAGTTCTAACAGTTCTCTTAATTACTGTCCCTATTTGACAGATCAGGAAACATAAGCTGAGGAAGGAAATAACAGATTTAAAATTCAAATTCAGGTTTGCCTTGATCAAAAGTTTGCCTTCTCTCCAGCAATGGCACCCAAATGTGTCAGGTTGGAAGGCATCGTAGGTATCAGAAAGGACAGTCCCTTCCATGCCCATTTTGATTCTTGAACCATCTCTGTCACAGTCCAGACAAATACTTGACCTGTCTGAATAGAGACATTTCCAGTGACAAGTTCCTTGATGTATTAATACACTAGGGACATTAGCATATTAAAGCAATTTTTAACTTACAAATTGTGATGCATCTATGTGTTGTTTACGGTAAGAAAATCGATGACATTACAGCCAAGGGACTGGGATTTACACCTGAATCACAGTCCACCTTTTTTGTATTACATATAAAATTTTCAATATTCCAATGTCAGTGGGTCATGCGCATGAATGTCAATTTAGGGAAAATAACTGCATTCAAAATTTAAAGATCCAAACTTTCTGAGCTGTCATTGTGTTTCTTTTGTTTCCTTTTTATTGTGTGGATAGAGAAATTAGAGGAACACTTGATCAGAGCATGGAGATTTTTTTCTCACATGTGGCCTTAAATTAGTCCTCTCTGGAAGAGTGTATCTGTGCATGTTCGTTGTTACTGTAGGTAGCAGAATCTTCTAATTTATTATCCAGATGGAGACACTTTGGGGAATGAAATGGGGTGCTACTGATAATTATGCATAAACCGAAACAGTCCCAACTGAAAAATGGAGTTCAGATTCATCCTAGTCAAAGAATACTTACTTATATGACATTCTCAAAAAGCCCAAACATAGGGACAGACACAGATTATTAGTAGCCACAGAGGCTGTAGGTGCAGTGAAGGGCTGAGAGCAAAGGGGCACAAGGGAGTATTTGGAGATGATGGAGTTGTTCTATATCTTGATTATGATTGTGTGTTCATAACTATATGTATTTGTCAGAACTCACAGAACCAGAGCACCTGGGTGGCTCAGATGGTTGGGCCTCTGCCTTCAGCTCAGGTCATGATCCCTGGGTCTTGGGATCAAGCCCCATGGTGGGCTCCCTGCTCAGCGGGGAGCCTGCTTCTCTCTCTCCCTCCCTCCCTCTCTCTCTCTTTCTGTCAAATAAATAAATAAAATCTTAAAAAAAGAAAAATCACAGAACCATGCACCAAAAAGTGGATTTTACTCTCTGTAAATTATACCTCAACTAAAAAAAGATAGCAGAGTCAAGTGGTCCAATAACCAGATTGATAGAAACATGAGTTTAGAAGGATCCATTTTTTTTTTTTACTTTTGACTATAAAGGAAAAAGAAAAAGAGCCTAACCCTCTCAAGAAGAAACAAAACAAGCAAAACAGCTATTAGATCTGCTTTATGACAAAGTTAAAGAATCAGCACCCCTCAAAAATATCCCAAAAGAGTAAAATCTGAAAAAAAGGAATTTTCTTCCTCTCTCACCACACACCAGGTGACAGCTAGGGGACATCACAAATGACAGAGTCATCATGAGCTCTTGTACTCTGGTGGGACAGAAGTGAGGAGGGGCTAGCAAAGTAGGACTGAGGCATCTGAGAGAGGGGGCAGACCTCGACAGGTGGATATGGTGAACCTCAGGAATAAACAGTTGGGCAGAGTATTCAGTGAACTATCTGGACAATTCCAATTTGTTCATGAGAATCTTTGAGACAGCCCCTGAATAAGAGCATGCATATTCAGGGGGATTGTTTTGACAGATGGCCAAGTAAGTAGGATAAAGGTTGTTAACCACAGACTCTTTATATTGATGTGATGGTGGGGCGCCCAGGTGGCTCAGTCAGTTGAGTGTCTGACTCTTGATTTTTGGCCCAGGTCATAATCTTAGGGTTGTGAGATAAGGCCCCATGTCAGGCTCCATGCTCAGCATGGAGTCTGCTTGAGATTCTCTCTCTCTCTGCCTTTGTCCCTCCCCGCCATGTATGCTCTTCTCTCTCTCTCTCAATAAATAAATAAAAATTTAAAAATATATTTGTTATATTGATGTGATGTATTGATATCCACAGATGGATGAGGTCAGCAAAGTTGAAGTTTCTATAACACTTATAGTATGTCAAGTAGGAACATCTTAATTATAGGACATCTTTCTAATACCTGATATAATTTTCATATTGGCAATAACACTACTGTTAGGTTGAAATAAAAATAAGCTCCCAGGTCCTCAAAAAATGCTTGTGTGTAATTAACATTAGTTCAATTGTGACCCATAATTGCTTTATCCTATATTTTGTTCTATTTTTCCACTTCAATAGAACCATGTCATTAATTTCCCCAGGATGTTCTGAGATCTCTAAGACCCATTATAGCTCTAAAACTCAAAGATTCTACAATTGAATTTGTATTTAAAATCCAAGCCAACTTGGTGCTGCTGTTGCCATTAATGGAAGGCAACACATGTGGTATTGCAAAGAACTTTAAGTTCTAGCCCTACCTCTTCCTACGGGAACTTAAGCACTATTTCCTCGTGTGTTTAAAAAAATACCAGGAAACTCCTGGTATTTTCTTCAATGCATAGGGTAGTTGTAGAGATAAAATGTAGAGATGAAATGAGAAATCCATCTTAAGTACTAGCGTTTAGTACATGGGAAGCATTCAATTGGGTGTTGACATTACAGTGTAAGGCCAGATATAAAGATTCAGTATTACATGCAGCCTTGATATCTGAAATCAGGAGGGTATATACAACTAATGAACTGCTGTGGGTTGCATCCTTCGAGCTTCAGGTGTTGGGTGTGTGTGGTGAAGAAGAGGCAGTCGGAGCAAACTGGTTACAGTTAAGTAACCGTAGAGACAACAACATGACAGGGATCAGTATAATTCCCTGTGGATTTGTGCATCAAAACTTCACACTTTCATGATTCCGATTTCTACCCAAGAGATTAACAAAACATAATGGTTTACACAGAACTGTTTATAACATAGGAACAAATTTTAGCAGGTTCACTGTGGGATTTGTCGGTCATTTTCAAAGACTGTTTTGGGGAGCCAAACTTAGAACTGCAGCCCCTTCCTAGATTTTGAGGACTTAGGGAATATGTATGAGGATTTTAGGATGTATCTATAGTCTACATAGGGATTTTTTTGTACATCCACTACCCAGACTAACCTGAATGGAAATTGAAATGATAATCCCTGGAGAACTATAGAGAGATGGGGGGAGATGCCCCCCCATGACTTATAAAACTAAATTTTCCCAGGCCATGTCAGCCTATACGATGATGATCGCTAATGGATATCTATGCTCAAACACGTAAATCAAAGAACATCATCATGGCCCCCATTTGACTAACTCACGTCTGGCACAAAATCCCCAGGGAAAGTGGCTTGAGGACTCTTAGGGGTTAGTTCACATTTTATTCTCTGCTATCATTTCAGAACTTTCCTTGGCCATTTAATATCCAGTTGCTGCCACTGCTCTCTCTGTCATGTTACCTTGTTAATGTAAATTTCCAGGCTCGGAGCTTCTGATACTCCAAACCCTTATTATGTGGCTTCAGCACAGCCCCCCATTCCCATCAGTCCTACTCCAGTGAGGTCATACTAACGTGTGCAGGAAAACAAGTTTGTTTTTTCCTCTCCCTCACACTTTTTGCTCATGTTTCTCAGGCAAACAGCACTTCGGCAGCTCTCTGAGGCCCCTATAACTGCAGAGCTGGGCACTACTGTGTCCTACCCTTCACTGTTTCTCCTTTCTAGGCAAGAATTTATAGCCATCTTCTTCTCACATACTAACAAAAGTGTCCTGAGAAATGAAAATTCTAAATTTTTATCTATTCATTTACCAAATATACACAGACTTATCTGAAATTTCAATTAGTCTCAGGCCAGGATCTCTAATTTATAGGATGACCAATATGTTCATTCCAATATTCACTTCATTTATTCACCCCATTCATTCATTTATTCATTCGGTCAGTAAGTATATATTGAGACCATTCTTTGTAAGTTCTTTGTCAGGCACTGGAACAAATTGGAAAACAAAAGTAGACCTTTATATAATTTACAGTCTAGGACAGGGGTTCTATAAATGGTTGCATTAGGGTCAAGTAAATCATTGGTCAAAAATATAGACTCCTGGTCTGCACTCGATGTACTGAATCAAAATCTCTCTACTAGGGTCAGGACATGATCTGGGAAGTAGGGTTTCCTTGTTGAAGAAAGGAGACTAATTAGAAAAATATCATAATTAGAATAGTTATAGAGCTCTTGGCCAGAAAAGCCCAGAAGATTAGAATAAATAGCAGAAATGAGAAGTTAGTTAAAGAGGAGATTTGAATCAGTCAAGCATGTTAACCACAGGAGGCTAATGAATAAATGAGGTAGTTCAGAAATCTCCCAACAGCTGAATCTGAAGTACACCCTGATTTCAAGGTGGAATAGGACTTGCTGGGGCTTGGCAGTTTTATTCCAAATAATCTGGTGCCGGCATCCTAAGAAAAGGGCTTTGGAAAGAGGTCTTGAGCTCAGATAGGTTAAAGCACGGGCACCAGTCCATTGCCTGCTATAGAGACTCGATTGGGTCTCTGACCTTCCTGTTTAGGCCAAAGGAAGGAATAGAAGTTCTCGGGAATGTATTCTAGAACCATCACTGATGTTTCTCCCTTCACCAGCTTGAAGCCCTGGCTGCCTCTCAGGCAAGACACCTGACTGATTTTTCTATCACTCTTTAATAGTTAATCCCTACCTTGTCAGTTAAAATATTTCAGCAACTCCCTTAGGCCAGATAAATCCAAGTAAGTTTAAATTAGATGCCTTAGCAACATCAGTCATTGAAAAACTTCCAGATTCAGTAACCCACACCATCTCCCTCATTACAGACAGAGGGTCTTGAATGAAAACCCTTAATGGGCCTTCTTCATGGCTCTGGGGCAGAATGGAACACATTTGTATTACACCTCAGTCAGGACTTTTTTTTTCATAACCCTTAGGAAGGGTACATTTTACATTAGCATGAAGCCTCAACATTTCTCAACACAGCTGTAAAATTCTGCTTTTAGCAGAATGCTGTTAGCAACGCAGAAATCTGATGTCACGCCTCTGCTAAAACACTTTCAAGGACTCTCACCACCTACTGAATTGTGTCCTACCTCCTCTTGCTAGAATACAGAATGTACAGTAATTTAGTCAGCTACTCCCAGGCCGGTCTTCCCTCCACTTCACACCCCAAGCAATTTCGCACCTCCAGCCAAACAGTTCCTGTACTACTTTCTAGGACTTGCTCTCCTGAATCCTTATCTACTCTGGGCTCAAGTCTGTCTTCTGTTCATTCCATCCTGTTTACCCATCCTTCAGAATCTTTTTCAAGCATCACCTTCTCTTCTCCATCCTGCCTTTCCATACCTGAATATGGATATCTCTAACCTACAGATTCTCATGATATCCTTTATATCCATTATCTGATCCTAGGTACCCAAGTGGCAATTTAACATAGCCTTCCTTCTTGGTCCTGGTCATACTCATCTTTGTATCAATCCACTGTATTTGGGTCAATGCCTTTCATGTACTACCTTCTCAATAATACACATCCCATATCATTGGATATGATTTCTTTCTCTTTTTGTGACCCTAAGCTCTCTTTTTGTCTTTTTTTGTCTCTTGCATACACGGACCATCAAGTTCACTCTAGGTCCAATGAGAAGCATGATCTTTAAACAAACACCAAACCCTACTGGAAACTTAGGGGGATAAAGTTTGCTTTTCCCTAGGAGGATTAGAGACTATTTGTAAAGCACTCGGGAAGGGAAAATCTCCATGATCCTATTAATTGCTATTGGTATTAGTGATTTCCGTAGATGCAGGAAGTCTTAGAGGCTTAACTCACACTCACAAGGGAGTCTGTGTGGCACACTCAAAGACTTAGCTAGTGGAAACTTGTGATGAAATTTTATTTATTATTTTAGTAAGTTATTTAATTTATTTATGATTAAATATTATTTATTTATTTAAATGGCAAAGTCTTCTTGAGTTCTGAGCTTAACCCTAAAGATAATGAATTTTCATTGTAGAAATCTGGCCAATGGCAGTGACATCTGCTTTGAGAAAGATGAAAGCTTATTATTAGTTCCTATCTGTGCTCAATTTTTGCTTGCTTTCACAAATTTTAAAGCAGTTACTTAAGTTTTGTGTTAGTGGATTTTCTTTTTCCAAGTTGACCACCTTTTGGTGCTTAATAGACACTTTTTTGTTTTCTAAAGCCAATTTTCAAAAATGCATGATGATAAATGCGTGATGCGGAAATCTTACTTCTACCTTGAGACTTATTTGTAACTGGCCTCAGGAGGCCATTCTCTGAAATTGTGCAGTGAGTGTTGATTTGCAAACTGCATAGCCTCCTGTGTGCTTCCAAGGGAGTCGTGCTGAAATAGGGTTGAAGGCCCTTTTTTATCTTCCACAAAGACAGTTAAACAGTAGGCATTAAGATGAAGAAAATGCGACTGAAGTAAACCATCAAAACTTGCTTTCGGTTCCTTCACTCTAACTCAGGAGATTTTGGCAGTTGAAAACATAGCGATGATCTTTCTCAAAATATGATAATTCCTGTCAGCATCTATTTTGCAGAAACTTAAGAGCAAAAACAAGTAAAATCATAATAAATACTTTGGGGACAATGAGAATTCAAACAATAGAAACAATTATAAATAAATTCAGTTTTATTATTTTTCTAAGTACACACACTTGTATGAATGCCTACATCCAAAATATTTTTCATTGTAGATCAGACAGGGCCCAACAAATATATTTCATTTATAGGTAGGTCCTTTTTATAGTAAATGTTGCTAGAATGCTAGATAATTATTTATCTTTTTAAGCAGAATTTTCCCCTTCCCAATTTCTAAAACAAGATGAATTTTTGTAGAATGTACTTAAAGTACAAAAATACATTTCAGATGAGAGCCAATTTAATGAGCTACATTTTACATTTAAAGAGTTCAATATTAACTTATGTATTTAATTACAATAATTCATTAACTTATATAGCAAATATACTATAAGCAATGTTCTGGGTATTCAGATTGCCAAAAGAAAGAAAAAAGTAATCCTGATCTCAAAGGACTCATTCTACCTCTCATCTCAAATCCACACCTTCCTCTACCCATATCCTATCATGCGTAAACTATACATCACAAGTTACCACAATAACATTCAGCATAGAATGAAGAGCAGGATACAAAGTCACACAAAGGAATGAATGCCTCACGGGAAAGAGTTTGTATATTATCCACTAAAATAGTGGAGGACTCCAGAGTGGAGTGAGCCAACCACAGAGGTGCTCAAGAAAATTCACTGGGGTACTAGAGGAGAAATAAAGAATAGCTATTTACATTTATTTTGATCTTGTGGCATTTATTTTGTGTGTGTGCCTGCATTGGTGTGATTTCTGATATACGCATTATGTGTAATACAGGGATAAATAGCTTATAAATAAATAGACATGTTCTGGGAGCACTTGCTAGTTTTGTTTTTGACTTACGTTGTGCACAGTATAAAAATTGCAGACTACTTGGAATTTTCAAGGCACTGGATGATTTTAAGCTGGCAAGAATATAGACTGGTTTATGTTTTAGGAAGACTACTTGGTGACAGTGTAGAGAGTACATGCAGGGGAGAGAAAACTGACAAAGACATAGGTACAAGATGATGCATTTCCAAGCTAAAGTAGAAGACTGATATGACATATATTAGGGAGAATGAATGAGTAGGAATTAACATAATATGAGGCAAGAGGTTTTCCCTTTTCGGATGTCTAGAGAGACTTTAGAGAGGCTAGAGAGACTCTACCTCTGGGACTCTAAGTTTGGTGATAGAATAAATGTTACCTCATTAATTGAGATATTTAACATAAGAAAGGATTGGGCCTGATTGAAAAAACGGGAAGCATGAGTTCAGTTTAGCATTTCAGCTGGAGATGTGTGGGGGACATTTTTCTAAGTAGAGATGTTCAGGTAGCCGCTGAATAATTAGGTACTTTACTGAAAAGGGACCAGATGGTGACCAGATTTATGAGTGCTTCTAAACATAGATGGTAGTAGAGTTGTTTATCTTTTATAGAAGGAGGCCAATTTTGGATTTCTTGGAAGTACTTAAATCCTTGTGCATGGATGGAATAAATAGTTGCTTCCATACTATCATTTCCTAGCGCTAAATGTTTTTTCTGAAACAAATTATTTGTTGCACAGGGCCACATTTGCAGTCCCAAAGGTAGGAATCTTGGAGTTTACATATTTCACAGAATGAACATGACTAGCCGAGCCACTAGGATGGCTGCAGAGATCAAAACAGGGCCAGATATAATTGCAAGATTGCAGCAAGGGCCAAGGATAAAACAGCATTATGAAGGGTGTGCATGGAACTGATACGGCCAAGAGAAATGGAAGAGGTGTATCTAAAAAAATGAGAGAAAAGGGACAAGCTTTGAACTTAAGTGTCTGTACCTCTCTGTACTGCCCATGTTTTTCTATGACATGGGTTTTAATTACTGTTGATATAATGAAAACTGAAAGAATTATACATAGGAAAAAAATAACACCAATGAGAAGTCAAGTTGTTCTGAATATTAGTAATTGATGGTCATTGGATTTTGAATAAGGGGGTCATGTGTGTTGGATCTTTTCCCTCTTGTAACTAAATGTTATATTAAGGGAGTACTATAGCAGAATCCAATAGCTTTTTTTATTTTTTTTTTTATTTTTTCAGTGTTCTGAGATTCATTGTTTATGCACCATATCCAGTGCTCCATGCAATACGTGCCCTCCTTAATATTCACCACCAGGCTCACCTAACCTTCCAACCCCTCCCCTCCAAAACCCTCAGTTTGTTTCTCAGAGCCTTTTAAAAATTTTCAAACAGTTATGCTCAGGGCTGATAACTATCAGTATCTTTTGTATGGTACCTTCTGAGCCTATGTGTATGTGCGTATAGTGGCGAGTGTTTTGAATATAATAGATACACATCCTATATGGATATTTTTTAAGTGGGGTCATACAAATTTAACATGTAGTCTTCATTTGCCATTCACTGACTCATTCAATATATTTCTCCTTTTTAAAAGCTATACAGTGGGATGCTTGGGTGGCTCAGTTGGTTAAGTGTCTGCCTTAGGCTCAGGTCATGATCCCAGGGTCCTGGGATCGAGCCCCACATTGGCCTCCCTGCTCAGTGAGGAGTCTGCTTCTCCCTCTCCCTCTGTCTGCTGCTCCTCCTGCTTGTGTGTCCTCCCTCTCTCTCTCTCTGCCATAGAAATAAATAAAATCTTAGAAAAATAAATAAGAGTTGCATGGTATTCCACACAAGGGTTTTTATGATTTACAAAAGCAGTGGTCATTCTTGTAAGTCTCCAATTCTTTCACTGGGATAAATAATGTTTCGGTGACCCAAGGGGTAGTGTTAAATTATAATTCCCCAAGAAATAAAGTCTATTATATAAAAAATACTTATTTAAATTTATAATCAACATAAAACACAGTATGAGAGGACTACACATGCTAAAGTCATCTGAGGGAACAGAAGATTACAACTGCTGTCTCGTATTCATTCTAGGGTAGGCAGAATTACCCGAACAATTCATATTTTACATATAAGATGTGTATTGTGTAAGATGTGTCTGTGGACGTGTGTATGTCTAAGTGCCAGTAATTGGATCTTTAGAAGCCAAATTCATGGATGCAGGTCTGATATGATTACTAAGGCTTATCTCCCCAAACCTATAAGTTGGCATAAGATACAATCGAGTTGTCTAAACAATACCTAAGCTCAAGAAACCTAAGTTTGAAAAACACATTGTGTTTTTTCAGATCTTTTCTTTGCTGCCATTAACAACTCAACAAACTATCTTGAACTATAAATAGAAACTATAGACTTTAGACATGACTGCAGTGAGATCCAGATTCTCATATCTAAGTAATGTTACCAGGCTTTGATTTTCTTTCAGTTTTCATCTCAGGGAGACTTTCCTTTTGTGGTATGTAGAGCTTGGGCCATAATAGATGATTTGCAAGTATTCTTTGAGTGAGTGATGGTGAACTGTATTATACTAAAAAATAAAAGAAAGATTATTCTTTATGCCAACAATTCTAGCAAAAGTCTCATAATTAAGCCCCATAGATCCAGTTTGGGTCACTGGTCTATCATTTCACCAACTTTGTGATGGAGAGTACAAAATGTTGGGGCACCTGGGTAGCTTAGTCATTAAGCCTTTGGCTCAGGTCATGATCCCAGGGTTCTGGGATGGAGCCCTGCATTGGGCTCCCTGCTTGGTGGGAAGCCTGCTTCTCCCTCTCCCACTACCTCCGCTGTGTTCCCTCTCTCATTGTGTCTCGCTCTGTCAAATAAATAAATAAAATCTAAAAAAAAAAAAAAAGTACAAAATGCACAGGAGCACCTGAGTGGCTCAGTTAAGTGTCTGCCTTTGGCTCTTGGGGTCCTTGGATCAAGCCCTGCTTTGGGCTCCCTACTTAGCAGGGAGCCTTCTCCCTCTCTCCATTCATGCTTTCTCTCTGGCTCTCACAAATAAATAAATAAAATCTAAAAAAAATTTTCTGTATTATGAATCACAGATTCATGTCTGATATGCTACTAGGTATTCTGATAGATTTCAAGATGTGTATTATATCTTCTCTATCTTAGAAAAATTCATTACCTGGTAAAGAAATTGACCACTGAGATATGGACTGGTAAATCTGATATTATCTATCCCTTTATTTCTGAGATTTCAAGAACCTTCTAACTTGTACACATCATGTAATATGCAAATGAAACCATATAGCTCTGTTAAAATATTTTGTCAAATTATTATTATAAAAATAAAATGTTTGGGGGGCACCTGGGTGGCTCAGTTGTTCAGCATCTGCCTTCTGTTCAGGTCTTGATCCCAGTGTTCTGGGATTGAGCCCCTCATCAGGCTCCCTGCTCTGCGGGGACCCTGCTTCTCCCTCTCCCACTCCCCCTGCTTGTGTTCCCTCTCTCACTATCTGTCCCTCTGTCAAATAAATTTTAAAAATCTTATAAAATAAAATAAAATAAAATAAAATAAAGTAAAATGTTTGGGGGTGCCTGGGTGGCTCAGTGGGTTAAGCCTCTGCCTTCAGCTCAGGTCATGATCCCAGGGTCCTGGGATTGAGCCCTGCATTGGGCTCTCTGCTTAGCAGGGAGTCTGTTTCCAACCTCCCCACCCGACTCCGCCTGCCTCTCTTCCTACTTGTGATCTCTCTCTCTGTCAAATAAATAAACAACAATCTTTAAAAATAAAATAAAATGTTTGATATTTAGCAGCAAAGTGCTTTTTTATACAAAGGTTATGTATTTTGTTTTCTAGTTTAACCATTACTACATTTCTGTAAACTTCTCCAAAGGAAAGTTATCCCCAAAATCTAATATTGTTTACTATGTTGAGAAGAAAATACAAATTTTAGAAAGTCTATTTTTTGGAGTATGTAAAAATAACACTGCAGGGAGCTATTTGAATCAAATCTGTGATCATGTACAGAGAGCCATGTTATAGTTTATTCTTTGTGGTGAAGCCATATGTTCTGACTTTACTAAGAGTTCCAAGTTGTAACTCACTATTGAGGCCAAATCTATGCACTTATTTTGGAAAGCCAAGTGGAACTTGGTTGCTTATCCTGTCAACTTTTCCATCAGTTAAGGTCTTGGCTTAGGATGTTTTAGTGATAATGCAAGAAAAATATATCAAGAATGTAGCATGGCTTGTCACCGACTGGAATGAATGAACAGAGAAGATGTTTTGTCTATCATCAGAGCTTTTATGCTGAAAAGATTAAAGCTTGTAAATTGACCCATATGAAATTTCCTTTTTTAGGTCAAAACTGCCAAATAGCAACATATGATCCCATTTAATTTGTAGGCAAATAAGAACTCTCAACACACATGAATAGAGAGGACATGGTAAAAATAGATTTAACTTATTTTCCCTGTGTTGTTTATATTCCTACAGAGTTTAGCCAACACTTTCTTCACTGATAGTGCAAGGCAGAATTTACCTCAAGCACAGCTGTTATATCACAAATATTTAATTAGTGTGATTTACATTAATGAGGTTGAGGTTCTGCTATATTGCCTTGTTAAACTCACATACATAGACTTCTTATGGGAGGGGAGCCACACACAAGGAGTTCTCTACCTCTACCCAGTACTCCAAATTCAAATAATACTGACTTCAACATCTCGTCATGGGAAATTGACATAATTAAGCACTCTTCAAAGAAAAATAGACTCCGATGCTTCTAATGCTATTAAATATTTACTGTGCACATCATTGCAGTAAATTCCCTGACAGAAAGTGATTCTACCAAAGTAGATCAAATGAGAACATCACATCGCCTTGTAGCAACTGTATCCAGCTTTATAAATTATTAAACAGTATATATCTATATGCATAAAATATAAATGCAGTAGCAGCATAGTGTGGAGGCTGAATAGTCTATAAAAGTATGTCCAGAATACGTTTCCCTATTCTCCCAATTCTTAGCTCAGACATGAAGCTTGCTATGCTTATCTCTATGGGCAGGGATTCCCTCATACTGAATGTTGGCCCCATGCTGCAATTAGAATCAAAGAGAAAATAATAATCATAATAGCGTAATTCCTTATACAAAAGTATATATATGTATATATAAAATATAGAATAATGTAAAGGAGTGGATAAAGCTTACTGAATTAGAAAAGCAACCCAAATGATGTCAGGTCTAAAACCAGCCTTTTCTGATGTGAAGATCAGGCAAAGGAGAGCAGAATACCTAGCTGAGGTCTCTTAATATGTTCTCACTATCCAGAAAGACTGGAGTCATCAGGAAGACTGACCTAACAAGAATGCCGAAGCTATCTTTTGTTAAAATGCCATTAAATTTTAACTTTTGAGTGTCTCTGGATTCCAGATAGGAAAGAAGAGGTGCTAGACATTTTTCAAAATGACTTGATTAAAAAATAATAATAATTTGAAAAATCTAAGACATTTGCTAAAGACTAAGAAGAAAATTGTGGTAAGGTAGTTGGAACACCTCTAAACTATATTTTGATTACTCACCTGGATAAATATTACTCCAACCATGCTCAAAGAGAACATATTAGCTATGAAATTAACTAGTCACTGGCATCATATTTCAAAAAGAATTTCATCAGAGGACCAGATATATATAATTACATGTGGAGGGACATCTGGGTAGCTCAGTTGTCTAAGTGTCTGACTCTTGATTTCGGCTTGGGTCCTGATATCAGGATCCTGGGATCAAGCCCCACATTGGGCTCCCCACTCAGTGGAGAGTTTTCTTGTCCCTCTGCCCCTTACCCCCATAAATAAATAATAAAATCTTTAAAAATAAAAATAACCCAAATATATGTGGAAGGGAGAATTGAAATACGATAAATATTGACCAAACTTCTACTGGATACTATGATAGCATTTTGCCCGACATATTTTTCAATCATCAAGAGGAATTTGAAATAAGTAATAATATAATCACTTTTTAAATGAGGAATTGAGGTTTATGCAGGCAGAAAATTTCAGGCCTTGAATTCAAATCCAGATCTGATTCAAAGATTCATACTCTATTCCCTACTTAATATTGCTTCTTTAAAAATACATTGAAACAGTACATAATTAAATGGCAAAATAAATAGCATATTTCAAGGTTCAGATAGGAATATACAAAAATAAAATATTAATCAGGGTTTTGTAGGATCTTTTTCCAAGCAATCTCATACTAGGATATCATACTACACTTTTTCTCCCTATAGTATCAGCTCCATCATTGGAAGCAGGCAGAATTAGAGGTAAAAATGAGTCAATAAAGTTAAGATACTCTGTTTCATTTGTTTGTTGTTTCCTTTTGTTTTGTTTTTTTAGTTTTAGAATTCTAATCTCAAACTAAGACTAAGCATTTTCTACCGATTATACCGAGATGGGCTCTGTTGTATTTTTTTTCAATATAATCATGATATGATGAGTTCTATAAATTTGATTCTTTTTTTTTTAATTTTTTTAAAAATTTATTTATTTGACAGAGAGAGAGGGAGGGAGAGAGAGCGAGCACAGGCAGACAGAGTGGCAGGCAGAGGCAGAGGGAGAAGCAGGCTCCCTGCGAGCAAAGAGCCGGATGTGGGACTTGATCCCAGAACACTGGGATCATGACCTGAGCCGAAGGCAGCCGCTTAACCAACTGAGCCACCCAGGCGTCCCTATAAATTTGATTCTTAATAGAAGGCATTTACTTATAACGATGCTTAAATATTCTAAGAAATCTCCAAAGATCTGAAGAACTTTATGAAATTCTTTGTGAGATATTTTCTTCTCCAGCTTACTCTTTAACTTTTATGATAAGCACTTTCAAAAAGAAATGTTTTATCGGGGACGCCTGGGTGGCTCAGTTGGTTGGATGACTCCCTTCGGCTCAGGTCATGATCCCGGAGTCCCGGGATCGAGTCCCGCATCGGGCTCCCAGCTCCATGGGGAGTCTGCTTCTCCCTCTGACCTCCTCGCTCATGCTCTTTCTCACTGTCTCTCTCTCAAATAAATAAATAAAACCTTAAAAAAAAAAAAAAAAGAAATGTTTTATCGAATCAAGATAAATTCCCTAAGTCAGTTAGAAATCATTTGGCTAGACAATTGTTTGCTACTTTTACTATTTATCAAATAAATGCATCTATGCATGTATCCATATTGGACATTTTGATGAGTAAAGAGTATAAAAAATCAGAACCAAAAAACCTATAAAGAAAGTAATTGTCAGCATTTTGGTATGCTTATTTCTTATTTTTTCTATATTTACTTTTGTAAACTTCTGTATGTTGTAAGAATGTTGTAAAAATTTTTCTCCAACATCACAATACATTCTTTGTAAGCATAATAATTCAAGGCTCATTAATGTTTAAATTCTCAAGCTGTGAGTTATCACCTAAAGTCAGGCTTTTGTTTTATTTTATTTTGCCGAATGTAATGTAGCCGAATGTAAATAATGCTTTGATCAGTATTTTTTTGCAAAATTATTTGTCCATGCTTTTAATGATTATTATAGCACTGCTTCCTGGAACGGAACTACTTAAATGAAAGCGTGTGAAATTTAAAAAGAAATCAGTCTTTCACTGTGGAAATTTTTAAATAGGTATAAGAGTAAAGAGAATAGGCATAATAAACTCTCATCTAGCCCCTCATCCATACACCACAATTATCAGTACTTTCTCCCCTTAGAGTTGATCTATTCCTTTTCTCTTTTTTTGTTATCTTTTAATCAGCTTTGCAGAGGCATTTTAAATCCCAAAATATCATTATTTTTCACCACTAAATTTTTCAGTATGCATTTCTAAAATATAAAAAAGAAGAACATTTTCCATAATGGCTAAATCATACTGCACTTGAAAATTCACACGTAAATTCTGAAAATTAATGATTGCTTTATGTCATCAAGTGCTCAATCCATATTCAAATTAAAAAAGAAAAAATAAGCCCCGTTACCCCATTGGTCAGTTGAAATCATGATCCATCATTTCTTTCCACTGCATTTGGCTTTCCTTTATTGTTTCTTAGTTCTCTTAATTTATGAATGTCCACTTTTCTATCTTACTTTCTGTGCCAGTCATTATTTTGAGGAAACAAGTTGGTTTCTCGGTAGAGCTATCTGCATTAGGATTCATTTGATTGTTGAGTCCTTCAACTTACCTCCATATCTTTTGTTCTTGTAAACTGGAACCTGGAAATCTTGGCAAGATTACTCTCTAAATGTTGTGTTGTCTTTCATATTACATCACATCAGAAACCATATAAGGTCCTGATTTTGCTGATGGTAAGGTGAATGATTTTCTAGTATCAGCCTGACTGTAATCTAAAGTTGGAAGTTTCTCTTATATATCAATAAGTCATTCATAGAGTCATACTTCACTCTCTGCAATAAGTTCTCTGTTTACTTTTCTTCTAGAGGCATTAGCAACTGTAGATGAACTTCACTTAAGTTAATTATTTAAGAATTGCAAAATGAAAATATAAGCTTTTAATTCATGTTGCTTAATTGTTTTCCTGAAAGATCTTTATCAAATTAAACACTCATATCAATATATAATTATATCTTTACCAACATGCCTTTGCCTCAGTATTGTTTTAAGAAGAATATTTACTTACTTGATAAATAAAAATATATACATTTTATTATATGGATTTTTCTGGAATTTTTTTTCTTTCCCTCTCTTCTATTATCACATCATATCACAACTTAATAAATTTAAACTAAGATAATAGACAAACCTTACAAGAGAATTGTATTTTATATTATATACATTTCTTGATTTGCATTTGTTTTTTGCATTCAATCTTCTAACCATGGTTAGGTTGTTTTGTTTGGTTTTGTTTTCCTGCGAGAGAGCATGTGAGTGTGGGGGATGGGGTGGGGGAGTGGCCAGGGGCAGAGGGTGAGGGAGGGAGAAAATTTTAAGCAGGTTCCATGTCCTGCACGGAGCCCAACATGGTGCTCACTCTCACAACCCTGAGATCATGATCTGAGCTGAAATCAAGAGTCAGATGCTCAATCAACTGAGCCATCAGGCACCCCATAGCTAGGTAATTTGTAATAAACTGTAGGTAGATTACTGTTCTTCATGTTCTTCAAAGATTTTTATGTGATTTATAACCTTAAAATTTGAGGTCTTTTTGTTATTCTTTGCCCTCTCAATAATGGCTAGGATGAAGAATATACTTCTTGCCATGCATCGTTCTAAGAACTTTATATTAATTACCTAGCTTAATATTCAAGGCATCTTTACAGTCACATTTAAAAAAAATTTTTTTTATTGTGTTGTTAGCCACCATATAGTACATCATTAGTTTTTGATGTATTGTTCATTGATTCGTTAGTTGCATGTAACACCCAGTGCTCATTACAACACATGCCCTCCTTAATACCCATCACTCAACTACCCTATCTGCCACCCCCCTCCCCTCTGAAACCCTCAGATTGTTTCCCAGAGTCCATAGTCTCTCATGGTTTGTCCCCCCTTCTGATCCCCCCCCTTCAGTTTTCCCTGTCTTCCCCTAATGTCCTCTGTGCTATTCCTTATGTTCCACATATGAATGAAACCATTTGGTAATTGTCTTTATGTGCTTGAGTTATTTCATTCAGCATAATCCCCTCCAGTTTACCCAAGTGGATGCAGATGGTGGATATTAATCCTTTCTTATGGCTGAGTAATACTCCATTGTATCTATGGACTGCATCTTCTTTATCCATTTATCTGTTGAAGGGCATCTCAGCTCCTTCCACATTTTGGCTATTGTGGACATTGCTGCTATGAACATTGTGATGCATGTGCCCCTTCTTTTCACTACATCTGTATCTTTGGGGTAAATACCTAGTAGTGCAATTGCTGAATGGTAGGGTAGCTCTATTTTTAACTTTTTGAGGAACCTCCATACTATTTTCCAAAGTGGCTGTCCCACTTGCATTCCCATCAACAATGTAAGAGACAACATGTTTTAAAGGTTTTTTTATTTATTTACTAGACAGAGAGAGGAAGAGAGAGCATGAGTGGGGGAAGGGCAGAGGGACACGGAGAAGCAGACTCCCCACTGAGCCTGGAGCCCCAACAAGGCAGTTGATCCCAGGACTCCAAGATCATAACCTGAGCTGAAGTCAGATGCTTAACTGACTGAGCCACTCAGACACCCCACTATCAGCCATGCTTTGAACATGAGGACATTGAAGTACTATAGAACTGATGGTGTAATCTATACCTCAAACCAAACTGTCTCTAGAACCTATATATGTAATCAAGATACTTCATGGTTACTAGCTATGATGTATCTTCAATTTGTTTTCCTTAAGGGCTGTTTAAATCAGAGACAAAATATCAAGTAATTACCTTTTGTCACCTTTACAAATAAGTGAAAACTTACCTGGGTATAAATTTCTTAAATCACAACTATTTTTCTGCTAAAAACTCTGTAGAAAAGTATTTTTAAATAATGTGCTTCTTGGAATAACATGTATTCACATAAAATAATATATTTTTTGATCAAATAAGGTAGGGAGTTAAATAAATTGTTATTTGCTTTCATTTTATTTAGGAGTCAGTGAACTTTTCTTGGAAAGGGCCAAATTAAATATTTCCAGAGATGTAGTCTTTGTTGAAACTGCTTTATCATAGTGCAAAAGCAATCATAGACAATCTATGAATGAATGAGGGTGGCTGTGTTCCAGTAAAGTTTTATTTACAAAAATAGGCAGTAGGCCATATTTGGCTTATAGGTCATAACTTGGAGATCCCTAAATTTATTTCTAAAACCTGGGTATTCAGAGTACTGAGTCTGTTACCATACATTTTTACTCTTTATGATGTCTCCAAGAGGCCAGTCTTATACACTGCATTAATGCTCTTAGTTGGAAAGAGAAATACAGGCCAACAGAAGTAATTTTTCCAATCTCCACTCTCAGTTCCGTAACTGCTCAATATGTAATTGTGATGCCAATGTCACCTATTTTGGGTGTTATTTAGTTATTTATTTTTTACAGTTCCCCATATCTATGTACAAACTTCTGTTTAGTCACTTTTGCCTTATTGACAAATGAT
This sequence comes from Mellivora capensis, assembly GCA_004024625.1. Taxonomy (NCBI): domain Eukaryota; kingdom Metazoa; phylum Chordata; class Mammalia; order Carnivora; family Mustelidae; genus Mellivora; species Mellivora capensis. Next base: position 136,270 of record PISX010002102.1, read on the forward strand.
CTCAAAATCTCAGGAACACAGATGAAAAAATATGTAATCCTCATATTATAACACATCAGTTGAGGGTCAGTACTGAATTCACCCCTACTCAATTCTTGCTCTTTTTCTTTGCCAAAAAAAATATCATTCTCCATATTGTTGCTGCTTCTTCAGCGCAATCTTACTGTAAAGAAAATCTTTGGAACACAGCTGAATTGAAAAGAGCTATATCTGAGCCCTCATCAACTTGCAACTGACATGTAGCATATGTGAGAAATCAATCTTTGTTGTTATAAACCACTGGGATTTTGTGGTAATTTGGTACTATAGCAAAGCTTACAAATATCTAGTCTCTTAATAAATGCATAGTTTATGGGAACTTTGCATTTATGGGAAATGGGAAAGGTTGTCTGGGGCAAATGGCAAAGGGCATACATCTGGTTGTTCAGTTAGTTTTTGTGCAATAGAACAATACATATGTATGGGTTTATGTGTGTTTGTGTGCATATATGCATATGTGTATCATGTGCATATCTAGAAGGATGGGGGGAAGGGAAGGGAAGGAAAAAAGAAAGAAATGTTCTAGGGAAGCTTCCTTACATCAGACTTAGGAGCAGAATCGTGGGAGGAGGTCAGTGAATGAAATGCTTTTTCATTTCTTATGGCCATCTGGGCTATTCTGACTCAGAAAAAGAAAATTGGGTGTGTAGTGTAAAAATATTCTTTTCAGTCTATCTTTAGTGGTTGTGTTGTTACTCAAGATTTCTCTCACACCTTGCTTTATCATCTTATTTTTCATCTGTAGCCTGTTGTTTTTTTTTTAAGTATTTTTAGGGAAATTTATTGGCAAACACTGAGAATGATTAGTGTTCTTCAATATTAAGCTGGTTTATTTTTCCAATATTTTTGAGCTGGGGTTTTCTCTCTCTCTCTCTCTCTCTCTCTCTCTTTTTTAATAATATAGATAGGACATTGCATATTTTGCCTAATGTGGTTTGCTTACTTAGAAATAGAATTAACCTCTTGGAAATAAGGAGATTGTAGTTGGGTGAGATTTGTTTGTGGCATAATCATCTCTCTTCATTGTTGGCATATTTTGAAACTATAAAGGGAAAGATGAATTTAGTGGGGAAAGTCAGAGCTTCGGTATTAGAACATCTCCCCAACACGTGTTCCATTCATGGTAGAGAAGTGCTTTATGTTCCCTTAGCCTGCTCTTCTACCAGAAGACAGTATCATACTGTATGTCAGGGAAGATTTATAGCCTGTTGAATTCACCTCTTTTTTTTCTTCTCTAAAAGTTAATGTAAGCAATAAAGAACACAAGCTCATGAAAAGACATGACTCTTTTTGTCAGCTATGTCACTGCAATTCAATACATTCAGTTAGAGAAGACAGTAGGGTCTGCTATTGTGGTACAACTTTACAAACTCTTCCCCTCCCCACACCTCCACCTTCCCAAAGAATTAACAGGAAAAATCATATTTTGTCATATGAAAATTTTACCACAACAGAGGACAGACTAGCTGAGAAGCTTAATCTCCGACAAAATTCGACACTGTCATCAGTTGATTTATAGTCTTATTTCCATATTAAGCTCCTTTTCTGCCGGTTGGGGAGAAAAGTTGGACTAGCCTTTTATATTTTATTTTTATTTATTTTAATTTTTTCGACTAGCCTTTTTAAAATTCACTCTTTCACTTGTTTATATTTGCCACTCAGAACAAATGGTGATTTCAGTGGGTGAAAAGCACAAATTATTTTCTTTTTCTTCAGCAGGTGCCCAGAAAAATCAGCTACTCACTGAGGAAGAAGTATATTTATTGCTTCCTCCTCCTTCTTCTTCTGGTACATAGATTTTTTTCTAATAAGCAGACTCTTTTTAACTATTCCTAAAATTGTTGTTTGGGTAAGGATTTATCCCCTCATTGGTAGTGCAGGAAACATATCAATAAGGATCTGGCATTTATTAGAAAGAACAACACAATTTCCCCAAAGTTGAACCAATTTCTTCTCTAGTAATCATTAGGCTTTTGTACATAAGATTTTACAGTGAATGTATTTGGCTGATTTTTTCCCCCTAGAATAAGGAGTAAGGGGTCAACTATTATATATAGTAAAGGCTAAAATTGGGAAATTCATAAAAATATTACATACTAATGATAATGAAGAGAAAGAGCAATTGTATGGAAATGAAGCTGACCAAGATTTTCTTGTATTTAAATAAGTATTTCTAAATCTCATAGTACAGAATATGGTGCAGAGTAAGTGACCTATAAGTGTGTGCTAAATAAATAGATAAAAACTCTCCTCCTCTGTACCTCTGACCTGAGTGGTTAATGAAATTAAATCAAATAGCAAAATATAATTGATATTAGGAGCATTATTCATCCCTTCAATCTGGGACAGCAGTATCATTAGCGCATCAGAAAGGGTTTCTAATTCCCCCCCCCTCCGCTTCATCATAACAGGTCCTATTGATGATGAATCATTTGTGCATCTGTTTCCCTTTTGAACCCTCATTGCCCATTGACTGTGACACACTTCTCCATGGTTTTTTTTTTTTTTTTAATTTGGTGGCAATGAATGAAGCCCTTGGTGTTAGCACAGTTGCTTTAGTTTTGAAATACCAAATAAGATAATGAGAACCCAAGGGTCACTGATGAGGAGGAGAATAGATCCGATGGGGATGATGGCTTTGTCTCCAGAGAGTCTCAGTAGCTAAGAAGCTGCTTAAATGCATAGTGAGTCTGATTGCCCCGGGCCTAAGCTGGAACCAAGAGCGAATTTGATACTTGCTAAGGTTTATTAAAGGTAAGGTATAAGGTTACAGTGGGAGAAACCAACTTGAACTCTGTAAGTGGAAATTGGCCCACAATGAGTGTCTGGTAGGGTGACAAAAACCACAGAGAAAGAGATGTACAGTTTTATCAGAGTATAATGATCAGTCAAGATGCCGACCTGTAATTAGGTCTCTTACCAGCCACTAAATACAGAGGCCTCTTCAAAACTCGAGACCATTGCATAAATGAATAAATACCCTGGATGACTGTTAATCTGTCATATTAGAGTCTCCATTCAGTGCCTCCCTTGCTCAGTTAATGCTGAAGAATCCTTGTTCTAGCACATTAAAGGTGAAAAATGTGCATTGCTAATGTCTGAAAATGCACCCAGGCCCTTATTTTACACAGTTATTTTTGGATACCTAGAAAACGTTTCTAACGTGCTTTGACCTTCAGCTATTACATATGTATGAGATATGATGAATAGCTTTAACTGGGATTAGTCCTGGGATTTAGACTGACAAGAGTTACAGATTAGCCCAGGAAGTGAGTGCTTTAAGGATATCTGCAGCAAATGTGGCCCACCATCTTGGCAAGAGATAATGTGATTTAGTATTTACATCCAACTTTTGTCACTTTCAGTCATGTGGCTTTCAACTGCCGCTTACCCTCTCTGAGACTCAGTCATCTTGTCTTTAATATGGGTATAATAAGATGCCAGAGGCCTCCCCACCCCAATATCCTCAGGATCAAATAAGATGATGATACATGTGAAAGCAATTGAATTGCCAACTGTGAAGTAGTGGATATGCAAGTATTAGTCTTTATGTTGCATTAATTGAATCATCATTTACTAAATCTGTAGAAAAGCATTGGCTTTTGTAATAAGAGCTGGTAATACAAAGCTCACTAAGACTCAATGTCTGATCTCAAGGATAAATACATAATTATTAGTAAAATACTCCAAATTCAAAGCTAGTTCTACAAACTTCCACTTCATGGTAGCATAAACAGTGAGAAGGATGACAGTATTTTTAATCCTTTAAGATACAGGCACTTTTCAGAGACATTGCAGATTTGTTTCCAGACCACTACAATAAAGTGACTATTTTAGTAAAGGGAGTCACATGAATTTTTTGGTTTTCCAGGGCATATAAGTTACATCTACACTATACTATAGTTTATTAAGTGTGCAATAACATTAAGGCTTAAAATGCCTTAATTAAAATACTTTATTGCTAAAAAATTCTATCATCTGTGCTGTTAGTGAGTTATCATTGATCACAGATCATAGCAAATTAACAATGGTGAAAAAGTTTGAAGTATTGTGAGAATGACCAAAACATGACAGAGACATGCAGTGAACACATGCTGTTGGAAAAATGGTGCCAACAGACTTGCTCAATGCAGAGTTGCCACAAACCTTCAATTTATAAAAACCCATTATATGCCAATTTCAACAAAGCAAGCACAAGAAAACGAGGTGTGCCTCAATTTCTGTTTTTGATAGTATCAGTGGTCAGAAGAAGTGGCTATTATTCACTAAGGTATTAGTTCCCCCACACTGCCATTTCTATGTGCAGACCCCACCAGTATAGACAGAATTCCCACCATCAGTGTGAAGTGGGTGGAAGCCAAAAGACACTGCTTACCCTCCTCTTCTAAAACAACAAAGAGGACTCTTAGAGTTTCAGACCACATCTCTCCACTGCTCTAAGCCTCCACTGACTGCCCATTGATTGTACTTGGGACAAAAGCCATTGTATTCACTGTGACCACACCTCAGGGCTCATCTCCAGTCCCTCACCTGTGTCCACCTGTCACACTGCCCCTCCCTATTTATGACAAAAGTCTGCCCCAGCCACACTCTTCTCCCTCTGACAGGGATATGGTTCCTGAGAGATCCATCTCCACCAGGCTCTCTTCTCCTCAGGTCTCTTCAGAGAGCCCATCCCCAGGAAGGTTGTCCCTGTCGCAATACTTTCTCCTCTTTCACAGTTATATTCACTTATCAATTCTTATTATTTTTTTAAGATCTATTTATTTATTAAAGAGGGGGAGGGGAGGGGCAGAGAAAGAGAACCAGAATCCCTGCTGAGTGTGGAGCTCCATGCTAGAACCCTGAGATCATGATCTGAGCCACCCAGGTTCCCCTCACTTATCGATTCTTTATAGTTTACTATCTTTTTTTTCCCCTCCTCCATGTAGTGCCCTCTACCTAGAACTTGCTATTGCCACTTATGCAGCATTTGGGGTCTAAGGCTCATGGATATAAGTGAATTACCCACCACCTCTGCATAACTAGTACTGGAAAGTTATCTCTGAAAAAATAATGTAACCTCATTATGTTTACTAGGATTTTGTAATGGGTAGAAAAAGGAAAGTGGATTTGAGTGGCCTTTGTAGTTGTAGATTGTTTAAGGACTAAGTATAAACTTTTGCTAGTATAACAAATAATAAATATAATTATTAATTATAAATTAATATAAACAAATAATAAGTAATTAATTAAAGTATAAGCTTTTTGTCATGGAGCCAAAGCAGACTTTATTTCAATGTTATCTTCCCCCTTGGTGGCCATAGAAAGCATTTCCTCCCATAGCTGGTAGCACTCTAACTTAGGATCAGATACATAATTTATATATTCATTTAATCTTTGCAACCATCCTAGGCCATGGTTAAGATGATCTCAGTTTTACAGATGAGGAAACTAAGGTTCTGGAATGTCCAGTAACTTCTGTAAGGCCAATGGCGAGTTAAGGTTTGGAATCCACCCCTCTGTGATGTCAAAACTGTTACTCTATATTATGCCATACTTTGGCTCCCCTCGTCATACTTCAGAATCATCACATAGTTCTGGAAACCCTCAAATAAACTATTAAGATTGCTAGGCTAGATGCTGGCTCTCCAGCATCCCCATTTGAATACTAGACCTGAGCAACTTTGGGCACCAATGGGACCAAGGCCTTCATGGTTCAGTTAACTGTGTATCAAAGAAACCTGCTGGAAGAGGGAGAGCACGCTTTACTTCCCACAATAGGATTTTGTTTAGATATAATGTTGGTGCATTAGTGAAGTGCTCACTTTGAAAATCTGTGTTTGACCTACTCAGTACCCCTCAGCCAATATTAATTTTAAAAAATCAACAAGACAATGCACTCTCTTTTTATTGTCTGTTGTCCCTAGATCTCCAGGCCTTTTATGAAAATGAACCAGTTATACCTTGCCCTTCTACAGAGTAGCCAGTATTTAATTTATTTATCAAGTTGGTAAACTGAGGCAGCTTGGCTCATGACAGGACACACCCATGCACCTGTGTCCTTCCAAGGGGAAATGAGGACCTCCGGTAAATGCTGGTGTTGCCCATCTAGCACTGAGCAGAAGTCAGCTCCAGCAGGGGAGTGTTTTTTCCCCCTCTAGAATCATGACTGTAGAGTCAGTAAACATGAAGAAAGCATGTACTTTAATTAACAGTTACCTTCTGTCCCAACAGAAAACAAACTTCAGCTACAATAGTCATAACAACAACAGGCTGAACACCGAGCTCCCTCGATGCACACAAACCAGAATTGTTTTTTCTATTGAAGACCAGTGGAGGTCAGTATAAGTGATTAGTAAGATCACTGGAACTGCTTTCTCCAGTGAGTCTGAGTTAGGTAGGAGATAAAGGCTTCAGGAATGTGCAGTCGATGGGGTCCCTCACATTGTGTGTTGTGCATGAGTGTCTCACCACCCTCTCCTATTAGTTACCATACTTCCTAGTTTAGGACCCTATTGATTGGAAGCTGCATCACCAATTTAATGAGAACTTTGAGAGGAGAAGATAAAAAAGAGGCAGAGGAATACTAACTCATTAATTGAAAATATCAACCATCAGGTGCAGTTTGGGAAACGATTTTTTAAAAATCTCTGTGCATCTTAAAATCAAGGAAATGCTGTATCAAAGCCTGATTAAAACTTCTTATGAAGATCTTTACTAAAAACTCTTGGAGAACTGACAATTGCATCTTTAATTATTCCTAACTTATAATACCTCTACAAGGAGTCCTTTTACTTTTTTTTAAAAGATTTTAAAAATTTATTTGACAGAGAGAGGGATCACAAGCAGGGGGAGGGGCAGAGGGAGAGGGAGAAGCAGATTCCCCCTGAACAAGGAGCCCGATGTGGGGCTCCATCCCAGGACCCTGGGATCATGACCTAAGCCAAAGGCAAACTCAACTGACTGAGCCATCCAAGTGCCCCATTTTTACTTTTGATATATATGCATATTAGCCTGCAAGTTTATTGAGTATTTACTATATGTCTGATACTGCACAGACACCATTTAATATAATCCCTATACCAATTCCATTTGGTAAATTCTTTTATCTTCATTTTGCAGGTACAGAAACTGGGGCATAAGTAAAGAATGTGCTAAATATCAGGTGATCAGTAAATGACAAAGAAATACGTAAGTCTAGATATGGAGATTCTAAAGTTCTCACCTCAGCTCTGCATCAGTTAAAATGTGTTGGTTGTAGGCAACAGAAACTGGCCCTGGCTACTATAAGCACAAAAAGGATTCCTAGAGGGGCACCTGGGTGGCTCAGTGGGTTAAGCCTCTGCCTTCGGCTCAGGTCATGATCTCAGGGTCCTGGGATTGCGTCCCACATTGGGCTCTCTGCTCAGCAGGGAGCCTGCTTCCCCCTCGCTCTCTGCCTGCCTCTCTGCCTACTTGTGATCTCTCTCTCTGTCAAATAAATAAATAAATAAAATCTTTAAAAAAAAAAAGAATTCCTAGAAAGATGTGAGGATTAATATAAAGAAAAACTTGAGAGCCAGTGAAGCTCTAGGCATCTAAGTGTTACGGTCTGTAATCAAAGGAGCAAGACTGATACAAAGCGAAGGTCAAGCAAAGCTTTATTTCTCACCAAGCATCGAGAATCAAACTGACCAGTCGGGGCCATCTCTTGCAAAGAGGCGACCCCTTCCGGCCTCACAGACTAACTTTTATAGAGGTGGTTGAGCCTGGCTATACACAGGTGGCCAATGAGATTGCAATACACAGAGAAAACTGCACAGTCATGCTAGGTCACACACGGGTGGCCAGTTGAATTTAAATTTACCCTAGTAGATATATGCACGCCCCACTGATTGGATGTCTCCACGTGGCCTGACCCGCCCTTGTATCTGGGCTTTGCAAGTAAGTTCCTCAGGGAGGGGCAGGGTCAATCTAAGTTCACTGCATAAATGCAAAATGGCTCCCGCTGGCTAAGTAGGCCCATACATACGTTGCAAAAATTGTTGGATAGTGTCTTTGGTTTCAATCATGGCAGTGAATCCACTCCAAACATTTTAAATGTTTAGGTCACTGTAGACAAATTTCAGAGAAGAGCACACAGTTGTCTAACCGTGGTCAACTTCCCACATTTTAACTATTGATGGGCAGTGTGCCATTCTTAATAGTCTTTCCAAATTGAATCCAATGGTGGGATGCAAGTATAGCCAAATCAAACAGTGTATTATTACTATAAGAAGAGAGAATGGATGGTAGACAGTAAAGATCAAATGACCATTAAAAATGTTTTGTTGGAAAGGATCTCTTTTATAATAACAGAATTATATTTTTTTATAATAGAAGGATATAGATTTAAATTTAAATTAAAAAAGGAGGCACACTTTGATCCTAAATCTTTGTATTATGTCGACTTACCAACACATCAGGAGGCCAGCCCTCCTGCCATAGTGCCAACAATTGTCCTCTTCACTTAATGTTTTGGTTCTGCCTTTTTGTTTGTACTTGGACCTCACAGCAGGGATGACAGCCTGAATAAAATATCCAAGCTGTCTTTTAGTGTCTCCTTTAATTCATTTTTTTAATCCACTAATTATTGATGATCTAATAGGTGCTAAGCAATGTACTTGGTTGTGAATACATTTAATTCCTATGCTTATGGAATAAGAAAACCCCAGGTAAGCATAACTGTATTTTATTTTATTTTATTTTTGTAAACATATAATTTTAAATTTAATTATTACAGTGACTATATCAGGTGATAGCCAGATTAATATCATCAGAGTATATCATTCTGTCCTTAAAGTTGTTTGAATATTAGATTTTTTTTCTTGAATTCTACATTTCCATTTCTTTAATAACTTAATGACCTTAATTTTAACCTTTGGAGCATATTATGTATATGTATATGTATCTCTCATCCAGGTAAAGACTGGCAGATAATAAAGACAATTAGGAAGCCATATTTTATAAATACACATATTTTTTTAAGCAAGCCAAATGTAGCATCAAACTCGTCCCTGAACTAAACCATTGGCATTTAGTATTACCATGTATTACCTATGTATTACCATGCATAACATGTATTACCATCTCTTACGAAGCATTTTGTCAGACTTTTGACTGGATGACCTGCTGAGGGCCCCGAAATGCTAAAATCATTCTACAGGTGGGAAAATCAGGATATTGAATTTGTCGACCTTTAAGATTCCTTCAAGTTTCAGAATTTCATTGTTTCATTATCATTGTTTATGTAATAGAGTGACTTAGCAAACTAAGTTCCACTGAGACCACATATGCCAGCAAATTCCTTAATCTCATAAGCCAAGGCAATAGAATAAGAGAGCACTGTGAGTAAATAAATTAATCCATCTATTCGTTCAGCAGCTATTTATTGAGTCCTCACTGTTTGCATAGTTTCCCAAGACATGCAGCATGAGTGGACTCACGCATAATTCCAAGAGAGGATAATTCTGAAGGAGTGAAGACAATTCATTAGCCAATATCCAAATACAAGGGATCAGGAGAGGTTTATATTTCGCTTAGGAGTGTGTATAAAGTCTGGAGGTATTTGCTCGCTCTTTGTTCAAGTGATTTTAGTTAGTGTTGCTAATTGTTTTACAGCTCTTGTCTGTTGGAGGTTGTTCAGGAGGTTTTCATAGATGCCTTAGGGATGACATTTCCCCTCCTTTCTTTTTTTTTTTTTTTTTTTTTTTTTAAAGATTTATTTATTTATTTGACAGAGATCACAGGCAGAGAGGCAGGCAGAGAGAGAGGAGGAAGCAGGCTCCCTTCGGAGCAGAGAGCCTGATGCGGGGCTTGATCCCAGGACTCTGGGATCATGACCTGAGCCAAAGGCAGAGGCTTTAACCCACTGAGCCACCCAGGCGCCAGACCCCCTCCTTTCTTTAAAAGGACATTATCACTCTTCAGCAAACGGTGCTGGGAAAATTGGACAGCCACATGTAGGAGAATGAAACTGGACCATTTTCTTACACCATTCACAAAAATAAACTCAAAATTGGTGAAAAACCAGACAGGAATCCATCAGAATCCTAGGGGAGAACACAGGTATCAACCTCTTTGACCAGGGTCACAGCAACTCCTTCTAAGACATGTCTCCAAAGGCAAGGGAAACAAAAGCAAAAGTGAACTATTGCAACTTCATCAAGATTAAAAGCTTTTGCAGAGCAAAGGAAACAGTCAACAAAACCCTAAGACAACCTACAGAATGGGAAAAGATATTTGCAAATGTCTTATCAGATAAAGGGTTAGTATCCAAGATCTATAAAGAATTTACCAAACTCAACACCCCAAAAAAACAAAAAATCCAGTCAAGAAATGGGCAAAGACATGAACAGACATTTCTCCAAAGTAGACATACAAATGGCCAACAGACGCATGAAAAAATGCTCTGCATCACTTGGCATCAGGGAAATACAGATCAAAACCACAATGAGATACTACCTCACACCAGTCAGAATGGCTAAAATTAATAAGTTCAGGGAACAACAAATGTTGTCAAGGATGCAAAGAAAGGGGAATCATCTTACACGGTTGGGAATGTAAACTGGTGCCACCACTCTACAAAACAGTATGGAGGTTCCTCAAAAGGTTGAAAACAGAGCTACCCTACAACCCAGCAATTGCACTACTAGGTATTTACCCAAAGGATACAAACATAATGATTTGAAGGGGCACATGCACCCCAGTGTTTATAGCAGAAATGTCCATAATAGTGAAAGTATGGAGAGCACCCAAGTGTCTATTGACAGATGAATGGATAAAGTAGATGTGGTATATATATAGAGAGAGTGGAATATTACTCAGCCATCAAAAAATTGAAATCTTACCATTTGCAATGATGTGGATAGAACTAGAGGGTATTATGCTAAGCTAAATAGGTCAATCACAGAAAGACAATTACCATATGACCTCACTGATATGTGGAATTTAAGAAACAAGACAGAAGGTCATAGGGGAAGGGAGGAAAAAGTGAAATAAGATGAAACCAGAGAGGGAGACAAACCATAAGAGACTCTTAATCATAGGAAACAAACTGAGGGTTGCTGGAGGGGAAGAGAGTAGGGGGCAGAACAACTGGGTGTAATGAGCACTGGGTATTATATGAAACTGATGAAGCACTGAGCTCTACCTCTGAGACTAATAATATACTATATGTTAACTAATTGAATTTAAATAAAATAAAATTAAAAAAAAACAGTATAAAATGGAAAGATAGGACTGTAATTTTTTCTTATGTTCCTGACTTAACACTGATAACTAGTGAGTTAAATACATAAACTAAGTGCTGTCAATTATTGCATAAAAGACAAATGAGAATTTCTAGTAAAGATGGCAACATACCTTCCAAAAAAAAAAGAGTGACTTTTCTTCTATATGAATGAGACCTGTAGCCATAATATCCAGTATTTTTGCAGTTCCTCTAATACACTCTAAAGTGAGGTAGATTTTCTTTCTCTGAGAATTTAGAACAAAAACTTGCCCCCATGCGCAGTATCTTTTTCTTCATGAAAAAATTATTACATATCCCATTTAAAACTTCTTAGTTAATCTTAACAATTACATATTAGCTAGGATACTAATAAACATGCTGGCCAGAAATAAGAAGCTTTATTTAGCACTGGATATTGGCCACTGCTTATGTTAGAATTAGGGCCAGTGATGGAATCCTGGGGTCCTGGAGTCTAGCCATTCTTTCTCTTCTTGTTAAATCACACTTGGCTCTGATGTGAGTGTAAGATGTTGGGCAGATGTTATCAAATATGCTTCAATGAGAGGGGATCATAAAGCTCTTAAGTCATTTATCCTTCTAAATGTCAAGTAACTAAATTGATATTCCCATCTGCTTAAAAACTTACTGGGAAGAAAGGAAAATGAGGAATGGAAATTCTAATTTTCTTTCAAAATGACTTCAGTGTGTTATCATGCCAGGAACATCTATTTTTGATGTTTCAAGTTTAGAAAAGAGAAATGAATAACTTTAGCGACTCTTTTAATTTTTTTTCTTTGAAATGCCAAATAATTATGTGCATTCTCTACACCCCTGATTGAAAGCAAAGGGTTGTCCTTTAAATAAAAAAGTGATAAAATGTTAGGTTAAAAATGGCAACCGGTCTGCCATTGTTGTGAGTTCTTTCCGTAGTTGCCTTTCTTTCTTTTTCATTATCACAGCTGAGAGCCCTCTTTTTTCTTGCCTCTGCCCTCCCTACCAGCATGACCTCAATTTTCATCCCTGGGTGTGAGTTCTCTCTCAATTGTGCTCCAAGTTTACGCTATAAATAGTTTAGAAATGTAGATTGTGCCCAGCATTTTATGTTTACATATTTACCTATTGCATCTTTTGTAAATAAGATACAATAGGTAAATGTGTTTATAAATTTATACGCTGCATGTAATTACAAGTTGTATAGTGCATATTTACAACATTAAAAGTATAGAAACCAAATCACTGAGACAATTATTGCTGGCATCCAAGAAAGTGCTTCTAGCTAATGTATATATATATATATATTTTTTTTAAGATTTTATTTATTTATTTGACAGAGAGATCACAAGTAGGTAGAGAGGCAGGCAGAGAGAGAGAGAGAGAGAGAAAGAACAGGCTTCCTGCTGAGCAGAGAGCCTGATGTGGGACCCTGAGATCATGACCTCAGCTGAAGGCAGAGGTGTAACCCACTGAGCCACCCAGGCGCTCCTAGCTAATGTATATTACGTAATTGCCATGAGCCAAACACTACTCTGAGTGATTAAGGTATGCATTCACACTTTTAGTCCCCTGATACTATGGGCTAGGCAGTATTACTATTCCCATTTCACAGATGAGGAAAATGAGACATGGAGTGGTTAAGAAAGCTCTAAAAGATAACAGAACTAGCCAGTGGCAGAGCAGGAATTTGAACTCAGGCCTACTGGCTCTTAGCATTTGTATCAGTTTCCTGTTGCTACTACAAGAAATTCTTACAACTTAAGTAGAGTAAACAATACAGTTATATTGTCTTACAGCTCTGGAAGTCAGAAATCTGACATGGGTCATACTGGGCTAAAATCAAAGTGTTATCAAAGCTGTGTTCCTTCTCAAGGCTTTAATAGATAATCCATTGCCTTTCCAGCTTCCAAAGGCCATTTGCTTTCCTTGGTTCATTGTCCTGTTCTCATTCTTCACAGCTGTCAACACCAGTGTCAAACTGAGTCCTTCTTATAATTGCCAGGTCTCTGGTTTTATCTACCTCTTCCTTTTTCCACCTGTAACGATCCATGTGGTTATCTTGGGTCCACACAAACAATCTAGGATAAACCACCTATTTCAAATCAGCTCATTAGAACCTTAATTCCATCTTCCATTTTAATTTCTCCTTGTCATGTAATATAACATATTCATAGGTCCTGTAGATTAGGATGTGTACTGTTTGGGGTGCCATTATTCTACCTACCACAGTGCTATAGACTGAAGATTTGTGTCCCCTCAAAACATTAGGTTGAAACCTAATCCCCAGTGTGAGGGTATTTGGAGTTGGGGTCTTTTAGAGGTGACAAGGGCTCTAGATTGGTGCCCATAGAAAACAAAACCCAGAGTGCTCCCTTGCTCCTGCCATGTGAGGATACAATGAAAAGACAGCTCTCTCTAAGCCAGGAAAAGAGAGCTTTCACCAGACCTTGAACTTCCCAGCCTCCCGAACTGTGACACATAAATGTTGGTTGTTTATAAGCTATTCAGTCTATAGTATCCTGTTATGGCAGCCAAGATGAACTAAGACATAGCTTTTGCCATTATACCACACTGCCTCACTAAATATTGCCTTAATAATATTAGCTACCTTTTATAGAACAGATTAGGTTTTATCACACATATTTACACTCTGTCCTCACTGAAGGCAGGCAGACTAAAAACAGATGAAAAAAACAGTTTCAGAGAATTGAATCCCTTATGCATAGTAAATGTGAGAGGTGAGGTGGGGGTTTGAATCTAGGTCTATCCACTCTAAAGCTCTTGTTCTTTCCTTTACTGTGAAATTTCAGCTAATTTGTCTGTCCTTGTATTAGGATTTTTAAAGATTGATTGATTGATTGATTGATTTAAGAGAGCAAGGAAGGAGAGAAGAAGAGGGAGAGAGAGAATCTCAAGCAGACTCCCCACTGAGCACAGAGGCCACTGTCAGCCTCCGTCTCACAGCCCATGAGATCATGGAGTCGAAATCATGAGTCAGACACTTAACGTACAGATCCACCCAGGTGCCCCTATATTAGGGTTTTTTAAAAAGATTTTATTTACTTATTTGTAAGAGAAAGTGAGCAAGACAGAGAGAGAGCGGTAGTGGAAGGAGGAGCAAAGGGAGAGGGAAAAGCAGACTCCCCACTATGCAGGGACCCTGATGCGGAGCTTGATCCTCAGACTTCGGGATCATGATCTGAGCTGAAGGCAGATGCTTAACTGACTGAACCACCCAGGTGCCCAGGATTTTTAGATAATAAAGTTATTTTGACCCTTTTAAAAAATAAAATTGTTGCCAGTCTTTCTAAAATTCAGGGCCTATTCCTTGCTTTGGTAAACATAGTCGACTGAAATTGCTATGAACTAGTGCAATGCCTCGCATATTGAAAGATAAGATTGGACTTTTCCCTTGATGATGCAGGAAACTACGTCTGAAGCTACACATGTTGGGACCAATGTCATGGTCCTTAATGATCATGGTACAATAATGTGGAAATAGCTCTGAAGACTTGAATACATTAGGCCATGTGTGTCCTTGTGTGTATTTGTATGTTTTGTGTTTCCTCATCTGTGAAACAGGTATGATAACATCTACCTTGAGGGGTTGTGAGAATTATAAATGATAGATTTAAAGGAACCTGTCTGGTGAAGAATTGACTCTTAATAAATGGTAGCAATTAGTGGAATTTCAAAAAGTAGGTCTCCGGTGTCTTGGCTTCTTGTGATTACATATGCCTCCTGATAGTGTAATAATAAAATAAATAAATAAAATAAAACCCAAATGTTTGGAAAGGCTGAACTGATCAAGTTTGGGTTAAATTTTTTATCAGTAATTAACCATCCAGAAGAATTCAGAGGAGGAATCCAGGAAAACCATGGCAGGGACAATCTTATTCAGGGTTTGTGGGAATGACAAAGACCAGTATTCCAGCAGATCTGTGGCTCAGGTCCATGTAGACTTCTGTTTGAAGTTAAAACCCTCAAAATTATTATTAGTATGGGGTCATAATTGTAAGACATTCATACTCTACTGAAGTCTAGCAGCTCCTTGTTCTCTCTCTCTCTTATCAGATCGACTCTTCTCCATCATCCCTTACCTCAGAAAAGAATCTTTTAGGAATTAATACCTTTGGGTACTATAGCATATCTGCAGGAGTGGTATACTCACTCATACCAAAACTTCGGCATTATCTTTGACCAACTCCCAGTGTCAACCTCATCTTATTCCTCCTCTGACTTCCTAGGCAAATCCTGAAAATTCCACCTTCAAAATACTCTAGAATTCAACTTCTACCAACATACCACTCTTTGGATCTATACTCTTTGATAGAATCAGTTTCATTCAGAAGACAATCTGAAGTCCCTTTGGACATTTACAAGTCTACACAGGATGTGGTCCCTGGTCACTGCTCTTGGGACCTCAGCTCATATTCTTTCCACTTTCTCACTGAGCCCCTGCCACACTTGTCTCCTTACTGCTGCCTCAGGGCCTTTGCATCTGCTGGTCCATCAACTTATAATGATCTTCTCTGTATGTCTGCATGGCCATGTCCTTCACCTCCTTCTGGTTTTTGCTCAAATATTACATTTTCAGAAAGCCCTAACCCTATTTAATGTATCCTTTCCTGTGTTTGAACCCCAAAGTATACCATATATTATCAAGTCTTTGGTATCAATGATTATGAGATGCAACTTTTGTGTATGTACTATGAGAAAAATTGAAGAAACAATTAACATGTACTTGATTATAAGATGAAGCCTGATTTCAGAGGTATTAAAAATGTGCAAAACAATACGCATTTTAGTATTAACAAAATACAACATTATTTCAGTTATTTATTTTGTTTGTAGTGTATCCCCTTCCACTATGAGATAGGCTTTATTAGGGTAAGGATAGGTTTATGATTTATACGGTTGTTTTCCCCAGCATCTGAGTCAGTGCCTGAAACACAGTTAATGTTTAATAAATATTTGTCAAATAAATGAGTAAGCATGATTTCCAGGGGCATTAGTCATAATCTTGCCCTCTAAGAGTTCCCTGTATAGTACTAATTTTCAAAACAGGGTGCATGTAACAATAAAGTCTCCCTGCATATAACTTGTCATTTTCTCAAAGTAACTCAACATACATTTTCTCCCTTTGCTTATTACCTCATGTATAACATGGTGTAGAGAAAAAAAGTGCCATGCCCAGGAGTGGGTATGGTCAGAGAAGGGCTCTGTTGTGACTCAGAGATGATCTTTTTCTCCCCTAAGCTATACATGATTGAAAATTCCTATGGGGAAAAATTAAACTAAATGAACAATGTTGGTGAATTGATTGCTGCATTGATTTACTTGGGTCAGTCTGCCAAAGTAGGCCAATACTGGTGGATTCAGGGGCATGATTGACGGTGGTCAGTTGTTACAAAATGTTGACCTTTGTGCTTCCAACATAAAACTGGCCAGAGAATTGATGAGACATGGTGGTCATGAAAATCATCACATGGTCAACAGAAAAGCTAAAGCCAGGGCAGGCCTATAGGAAATGTTGGAAGCAGGTTGGAAATTAAAAGACAAGAAAAATTAGGTAGATGATGGATAGATAGATAACATGTCTTTAGTGTATTAAAACAAAAAATGCATATAAATACATGTCATGGTATAAAAGTACATATAAGAAAATAGTATTTTTCTATACTTAAACATTTTTAGTTTAGTTTAAGATTTTATTTATTTATTTGACACAGAGAGAGAGCACAAGCAGGATGAGTGGCAGGCAGAGGGAGAGGGAGAAGCAGGCTCCCTGCAAGGAGCCTAATGTGGGACTTGATCTCAGGACCCTGGGATCATGACCTAAGCCAAAGACAGATGCTTAAGTGACTGAGCCACCCAGGTGTCCTTATGCTTAAACATTTTTTTAAAGGATTTTGTAAAAAAAAAAAAAAAAGAAAGAAAGAAAGAAAAAGAAAAGAAAAAAGGAAGAAAGAAGAGGGACCTGGTGGCTCAGATGGTTAAGCATCTTCCTTCAGCTCAGGTCATGATCCCAGGGTCCTGGAATCAAGCCCTGCATCAGGCTCCCTGCTTAGTATAGAGCCTGCTTCTCCCTCTCCCTAAGCCTTTAACACGGCTTGTGCTCTCTCTGCCTCTGTCTCTCTCTCAAATAAATAAATAAATAAATAAAATATTTTTTAAAAAAAGAAAAAAGGGGCGACTGGGTGGCTCAGTCTTTAAGCATCTGCCTTCAGCTCAGGTCATGATCCCAGGGTCCTGGCATCAAGCCCCAGGTTGTGCTCCTTTCTCCTTGCTCCTCTCACTCTCCTCCTGTTTGTGTTCCCTCTCTTGCTGTCTCTCTCTCTCTCTGTCAAATAAATAAATAAAAATCTTAAAAAAAAAGAAAAGAAAAAAATATTAAATAGCTATGTTCCCTACAACTTTTCCCATGCCCATATTTCCAGCAGTAACAATAATCATTAACAATTGGTTGTTACACACATATTCTAAACCCACTCACTACATGTACCCACAATGTTACACAGGTGTTTTGTGTTTAACAAAAATAGTATCCTACTATACAAATATTTTCATAAATTGTTAATCACTCAAATGGATCTTCCACAAGAATATATACAAATTACACTTCTTTTTAGAAGTTATATATTATTAAATAGTATGGCTTTATTCTGATTAGTTTAGCTAGCCTACATTATTTCATATACGTGTGTTTCTCCCATTGTGTATAATTCACCAATGCTGCATAAGTATTCTTTAAATATATTTTTTCCTCTTTTCATTGTTTTCTTATGAAGGTCTCTTTTCATACACATTACTTAGTTGTGCATTGTATATTTGTGTCCTGAGATGGAGGATAAAAGGTACAAAAGGGAGGGGGTCCTGGGTGGCTCAGTTGGTTAGGCATTTGACTCTTGATTTCAGCTAAGGTCATGATCTCAGGGTCCTTGGATGGAGCCCCACTTTAGGCTCTGTGTTCAGTTGGGAGTCTGCTTGAGGATTCTCTGTCTTTCCCCCTCTGCCTCTCCCCCCTATTCCTATGTGCTCTCTCTCTCTGTAAAATAAATAAATAAATCTTTAAAGATGTACAAAAGGTAAAGCAGTCAGCAGTAGTAAATGTGTGTTTGACCTGAGAGCAAACTGGTTTTTTAAAACTATCTTTTATAAACAACCAAAAAAAAAAAAGAAAAACAAAAAAACCTATCTTTTATACATTTGTTTGTTTTTACATTAATAAAGCCTATTTCAAAAAATTGAACAGTAAAATCTTAGATTTTATATATATGTACAGTATATATTACTTAGATTATATATATACACACAAGTGTGTGTATATATATATATAATGATCCAGTCTGACCTCCCACTTTGTGAAGATTATATAAATATATATATATATACACACACACAAGTATGTGTGTGTATATGTATATGTGTGTGTGTGTGTGTATATATATATATATATATATATATATATAATGATCCAGTCTGACCTCCTACTTCGTGAAGAACCCTTCCCTTCTCTATAGACCTTCATACCTTCTCATTAGCTTCATTCTCTGCCTGACAATCCTTGGCTCCTCATCTAAATAACTTCACCCTTTAAAACTCAGTTTGTGACACTGCTCCAAGAACCATTCTCTGATCATCTCAAGGAATTAAAGTGTCCCTCTTGTTCCCTAAAAGCGCCCTGTGTTTGCATTGATCAGTACATTTTCCAATCACTGCTGTTGTGACTGTGGATGTGTTTACTTGCTTTTTCTGCTGGATTATAAATGTCCTCATTGGAGGAAATCCATCTTCTTCATTCACTTCTGTGTTTCTAAATGCATGAAATGATGTCTAGAGAAGCACCAACACTTCTTTTTTTAGTAGAATAAATGAAAGAACACATACATTATCTTTTTTTTCTTTTCCTGGCTAATATGTATATTTGATATTTTAATAAATGCATGTAGTGTGTGTGTGTCAGTTCGAGGCATAGAATGCTGGTTGGAAAGATGGCGTTTAACTTTAGATAACACTAACCAATAAGATAATATGTTGTGAAAAAAAGGGAGAGGTAGTTGTTTTTGCAAGGCTAGCTCATTCATTGGCTTCAGTTTATTGATGGAGAGAGGTAACACAGGTTTCACTCTGTTTGCTATTTCTGTGTGAAACCATGCAGCTCATCTCTGCAGTATCTGTCTCATTAAAGAGTTATCTTAAGGAAACAACTCAGCAGCTGTCAGGGGAGTGCCAAATGAGTCACTGATTTGCAATCAGGATAACCAGTGCTAATGGATTCGCCTATTTCTCAGGTCCTCTTAGAGCTCACCCTCTTGTCACACAGCATAGCACTTTGGCTGCTAGCTTTGAAGTGAGGAATGTCACTTCACTAAGACCTAAGCTTTCTGCCCCTCTGTCACCAGGTTTCAGCCTTTAGGATAAATTTGTACCTTTCAGTCAAATATGTGTTACTAGAGCTAAGGGTTAAAAGATTCATCTCGATATTTTCTCTAGATCAACTGTGGTGGTAAAGACATTCTCATGTAAGCACCTGAGGTTCTATTTATGTGGGAAAATGAGCCCAAATTTAGAATTCTACCAAATTCCAGGTAGTTCAACATAATCCATTATGTTAATTATTTTTTATTATGAAATAGCCAAGGAAACCATCTAATTTTACTTCAGTGGAAAATGAAGTCCAAAGAGCTAAAAGAGTCTCTGTGGTCTTTCCACCAGAATAGGCTAAATCAAGTTTTCAATTTGAGACTGATCCCCTTCCCACTTTACTAGAAACAGATCCTTTCTTCTTCTTCTCCATTATAGTCTGGTCCTGGAGATTAATATGACCGGTTGGTGAATAATCAGGATGTTCAGTGGTTAGGGCACTTCTTTTAAAAAATGTCATCCTGGATCTTTGTTTTTTCCTCCCTCTTCTATTTTTAGAAGCAGTGTAGTACAGCCCTTATGTGTAGAGGTTCTAAAGCCAGACTATACAGGTTAGAATCCAGGATTCATCTCTTAGTAACTAGAGGAAGGAGCATGTGTCCTCGGTTTAAAAAAGTAGTATAGTCATAGCATCTACTTCATGTGGTCACTGAGTTTAAAAAAGTCAAAGTCATGTACGTAGAACAGTGACTGACACAAACTAAGCTTTCCCTAAATAGTGCCTGTTCTTATTCATCGGAGTGTGTGGGAATGGAATGGGAACTTCTGCCTTCCTTTGTCACCCCTCATATTTAGAGTGGGAATGAGCTCTCATTTTACTATATATTTCTCTGGTTTTCAACTCCATCTCCTTTGTTACAGTATAATCTTGGGCCGTGTGTAATCTATGATTTGTAAATTAAGATAGAATGGTATGGAAGCTAAGAGCATGGGTTTGAGTGTCAGTCATACTGCATTTGGAATGACTGGAATCAGCCCGTTTATTGGCCAGAACTGTAGTCTAAAGGTTTTCGGAATGTTTTATGTATCCACATGACGTGCATTGTAATGTCACAGAGGACCAAGGGACTCCCTTTATAGCAAAGATGGTATGAATGTGTATAAATGCGTATGGAATCCACTTGTGC
Organism: Mellivora capensis; assembly: GCA_004024625.1. NCBI lineage: Eukaryota > Metazoa > Chordata > Mammalia > Carnivora > Mustelidae > Mellivora > Mellivora capensis. The sequence continues at coordinate 157,090 of PISX010002102.1, forward strand.
TTTCTTGCATCACACCATCCAGAAACTGCTGGCCTAATAGAGCTGCAGACTGAAATGTTGAAGAAATAGGTGGGGTGCCAACTTGAAGATAATACCCTGTGAGGCTGGAGTGTGGCCCTCTAGGACATCACATGCTACTTATATCAACATCCGTTATGTGATGCTGTGTCTCCAGTAGGTAGAATATGTGGGTCCAAGAAACAATAGGTGGGGGCCAGAAGGACTGCCCTTTCCATTATTTCCATTGATCCACTTCAGGAGTTTATGATCCACACCCCCTTGACTCTGTGCTCTTCTGGATTAGAAGTTACGTTTCTCAAAGAGAGAACTGCTTCCACCAGACAACCAGCGAAAGAGCTACTGAATTTTGAACCAAGACTGCCACTCAGTCATTATGTGCTCTTCTTGCCAGGGGACCAATAGGGAAGAATAAATGCCACAATAGGGAGACTTGAGCTGGACCATGAATGAATGCTATCACACAGTAGAAGCAGGCAGAAATATGTTAGGCATCCACTTGGATATCTCTAAGTTCTCTGTAGCCCAGTATGGATGATACATGGACAAGTGCCGTGACCAGGGCTTTAAAAATGACATGGGAAGCAGAAATATGGACTACTCAAGTGAGTCTTATTCACCCCACATATGGGCCACCATGACCATTTGAGGGAGGGAATCTAGATTGGGGAGTAATGGAAGAAGATAATGGTAATCAGTTGCAACTTCAGGACCAGTCATAACAGTGGGGACTGCAGTTCATCCTACTACTGCCCTTTTGTGAGTTTTCCCAAAAGAAGAGACCCACCAAAGCCTTGAATTGATAGGGCTCAAGTGGATTTAAGTGACATAAAGGGAAGTCTGTCATAAATTCTGTGTTGTGCTGCACCAATATCTCCTTTAGGACTGATAGAGTCACCCAAGTGGTTATTAGGTTCTGGCTGAAAACTTTCTGTGCTCAGGTGAAGAAGGTTGGCTAACCTCAAATAACACTGCTTTTCAGGGTATCTCATAACCAATTACTGATTGTCATTGTGGGATAAAGCCTAGACCTCTCAACCTAACTTGTGACAACTCCAAAGGACTATCTTAGCTCCAGAGTTTCTGGTAGGGTTGGCTGAGACCTTAGTTGATACTGTAATGAAGCCTGTTTTCTCTTTCTATTGAGCCCTGCTTGTTTCTCTTTTTGTTCCAGGTGTTGATCCTAAGAGCAGTCCCTAATATAAACCCCTGCATGCAAATCTTTATCTCAGAGTTCCTGGGGACTTATGCCAATGATATGGCCTGAATATATACCTGTATAAGTAGGAAACAAGATAGGCACAAGGCACTAATTTCAATAGTAATTGTAAGGATAAAGAGTCATTAACAAAACTGGTCTGTTCATAGAATAAACTATGGTACCCTCAATACAGTACCACATAACTATCAAAAAGAATAAAGATCTCTGTGAAGCATATGGGGATATTTTATATTTTAAAGAGAAAAAGAAAATAAAGGTGAGGAACAATATATACAATATACAACCTTTTGTATGGAAGAAAAGGATATAAAAATATGAAAACCATTTACCAATTTTGATATAATAATTAATAAAATAATGGAAGAAGATGGCCACATATAGGGGATTGGTATGAATTAAAAAAGAGATAATGAGACTAGAGTTTTGCATGTATTGGATGGAGTACTGGGTGTTATACACAAACAATGAATCATGGAACACTACATCACAAACTAATGGTGTACTTTATGGTGACTAACATAACATAATCAAAAAATTATAAAAAATAAAATAATATCAATCTTTGATACATATAAACTTTTCAGAGCCAAAAAAGAGATAAATTTGAAAATATAATAAATCTTAAAATTGAATTCAAATACCAATATAAAAACATAAAGCATTTGTTTTATTAAAAAAATTTTTTTTAAAGATTGCATTCACTTATTTGAGAGAGAGGGTGCACAAGCCAGGGGTGGGGGGCAGAAGGAGAGGGAGAAGCAGACTCCCTGCTCAGCAGGGAGCGCAACAGGGCTCAGTCCCAGGACCCTAGGATTATGACTGACAGCTGAAGGTAGCTGCTTAACTGACTGAGCCACCCAGGAGCCCCTAAACATAAAGCATGTTAAATTGAAAACATAAACACATAAAGGCAGTAATTATTTCAAGGAACTGTGGAATACAATAGTCTATCCCTCATAAGATGTATTCTAGTGGGAAAAAAATAAACAATTTAGATATTACTTAGTGGGATTATTAATAGTAATTTTGATACTGAAACTTTGACTGCTATAAAATAGAGCAAATAATTAACTTCTGATATCATTAGTAACAATGGGAAAGAATGTGCGAAAATAAAAGATATTTTGAAAATTTCTTTATTGTTAACTTTGAATTAGAGATATCTGAGTTCAGAATTTAAATGTACATGAATATCAAATATATATATATTTGATATATTTGAAATCTGTATATTTAAATATATATTCTAAATAGTATATTTAAATATGTAAAATTGGCATAAATATAAAAATAATAAACATATATTAAATAATATCTGTAGAATTCAAACATTCCTAATTCAAAATTAACATTTAGTTAATAATAAATAATTTTTTAGAGGGGGAGGGGCAGAGAGAGAGAATCTTAAACAGAGAATCCACTGGGTGTGAAGCTGAAAGCAGGTCTCAGTCTCACGACCCTAAGATCATGACCTGAGCTTACATCAAGAGTCAGACATTTAACTGACTGAGCCGCTCAGGTGCCCCAATAATAAATACTTTTAAATTACTATATTGAATTATTCAAATAATTTCAAAGTATCACCCCACAGAGTACTTACTCAGTACTAACTGGAAAGTATACTTTTACAATAGAGAGATAAGGCTGTTACCTTGTGAGGACAGACTCAAAGGTTACCCCCATGATCCTTGCTTCTTGATGTTCATGACCTTATGTAATTCCCTCTCTTTGAATGTGGGCAGATTTGTGACTTGTTTCCTAATAAGCAGAATACAGCAAAGGTAGTAGAATGTACATAATTAGGTGTATGTGATTACATTACACAATACTATATAATATCTGTCTTGCTGAGAACTTCTTTTTCTTGATGGCTTTGAAGTAGCAAATTCCCATGTTTTGAGCTGGCCTATGGAAAAAGCCACATGGCAAGGAACTGAAGGCTGCCTCCAGCTAAAAGCCTACAAGATCCTAAGGCTCTTTGGTCTGGCAGCCTGCCATTAAGAAGCTTAATGCTCCCAACAACTATACGAGCTTGGAGTAAATCCTTCCCCAGTTGAGCCTCAGATGTGACCATATTCTTTTTTTTTTTTAATTTTTTTATTTTTTATAAACATATAATGTATTTTTATCCCCCGGGGTACATGTCTGTGAATCGCCAGGTTTACACACTTCACAGCACTAACCATAGCACATATCCTCCCCAATGTCCATTATCCCACACCCCTCTCCCGATCCCCTCCCCCCAGCAACCCTCAGTCTGTTTTGTGAGATTAAGAGTCACTTACGGTTTGTCTCCCTCCCGATCCCATCTTGTTTCTTTTCTTCTTTTCCTACCCCTCCCAACCCCCCATGTTATATCTCCACTTCCTCATATCAGGGAGATCATATGATAGTTGTCTTTCTCTGATTGACTTATTTCACTAAGCATGATACCCTCTAGTTCCACCCACGTCATCGCAAATGGCAAGATTTCATTTCTTTTGATGGCTGCATAGTATTCCATCGTGTATATATACCACTTCTTCTTTATCCATTCATCTGTTGATGGACATCGAGGTTCTTTCCATAGTTTGGTTATTGTAGACATTGCTGCTATAAACATTTGGGTGCACGTGCCCCTTCGGATCACTACGTTTGTATCTTTAGGGTAAATACTCAGTAGTGCAATTGCTGGGTCATAGGGTAGTTCTATTTTCAACTTTTTGAGGAATCTCCATGCTGTTTCCCAGAGCAGTTGCACCAGCTTGCATTCCCACCAACAGTGTAGGAAGGTTCCCCTTTCTCCTCATCCTCACCAGCATCTGTCATTTCCTGACTTGTTAATTTTAGCCATTCTGACTGGTGTGAGGTGGTATCTCATTGCGGTTTTGATTTATATTTCCCTGATGCCAAGTGATGTGGAGCACTTTTTCATGTGTCTGTTGGCCATCTGGATGTCTTCTTTGCAGAAATGTCTGTTCATGTCCTCTGCCCATTTCTTGATTGGATTATTTGTTCTTTGGGTGTTGAGTTTGATAAGTTCTTTAGAGATTTTGAACACTAGCCCTTTATCTGATATGTCGTTTGCAAATATCTTCTCCCATTCTGTCAGGTGTCTTTTGGTTTTGTTAACTGTTTCCTTTTTTGTGCAAAAGCTTTTGATCTTGATGAAATCCCAGTAGTTCATTTTTGCCCTTGCTTCCCTTGCCTTTGGCAATGTTCCTAGGAAGACGTTGCTGTGGCTGAGGTCGAAGAGGTTGCTGCCTGTGTTCTCCTCAAGGATTTTGATGGATTCCTTTCTCACATTGAGGTCCGTCATCCATTTGGAGTCTATTTTCGTGTGTGGTGTAAGGAAATGGCCCAATTTCATTTTTCTGCAAGTGGCTGTCCAATTTTCCCAACACCATTTATTGAAGAGACTGTCTTTTTTCCATTGGACATTCTTTCCTGTTTTATCGAAAATAAGTTGACCATAGAGTTGAGGATCTATTTCTGGGCTCCCTATTCTCTTCCATTGATCTATGTGTCTGTTTTTGTGCCAGTACCATACTGTCTTGATGGTGACAGCTTTGTAATAGAGCTTGAAGTCCGGAATCGTGATGCCACCAACTTTGGCTTTCTTTGTCAATATTCCTTTGGCTATTCGAGGTCTTTTCTGGTTCCATATAAATTGTAGGATTATTTGTTCCATTTCTTTGAAAAAAATGGGTGGGATTTTGATAGGGATTGCATTAAATGTGTAGATTGCTTTAGGTAGCATAGACATTTTCACAATAATTGTTCTTCCAATCCAGGAGCATGGAGCATTCTTCCATTTCTTTTTGTCTTCCTCAATTTCTTTCATGAGTACTTTATTGTTTTCTGAGTATAGATTTTTAGCCTCTTTGGTTAGGTTTATTCCTAGGTATCTTATAGTTTTGGGTGCAATTGTAAATGGGGTTGACTCCGTAATTTCTCTTTCTTCTGTCTTGCTGGTGTAGAGAAATGCAACTGATTTCTGTACATTGATTTTATATCCTGAGACTTTACTAAATTCCTGTACAAGTTCTAGCAGTTTTGGAGTGGAGTCTTTTGGGTTTTCCACATATAGTATCATATCATCTGCAAAGAGTGATAGTTTGACTTCTTCTTTGCCGATTTGGATGCCTTTAATTTCTTTTGGTTGTCTGATTGCTGAGGCTAGGATTTCTAGTATTATGTTGAATAGCAGTGGTGATAATGGACATCCCTGCCGTGTTCCTGACCTTAGCGGAAAAGCTTTCAGTGATTCTCCATTGAGAATGATATTTGCGGTGGGTTTTTCATAGATGGCTTTGATAATATTGAGGTATATGCCCTCTATCCCTACACTTTGAAGAGCTTTGATCAGGAAGAGATACTGTACTTTGTCAAATGCTTTTTCAGCATCTATTGAGAGTATCATGTGGTTCTTGTTCTTTCTTTTAGTAATGTGTTGTATTACATTGATTGATTTGCAGATGTTGAACCAACCTTGCAGCCTGGGAGTAAATCCCACTTGGTCGTGGTGAATAATCCTATTAATGTACTGTTGAATCCTATTGGCTAGTATTTTGGTGAGAATTTTCACATCTGTGTTCATCAAGGATATTGGTCTGTAATTCTCTTTTTGGATGGGATCCTTGTCTAGTTTTGGGATCAAGGTGATGCTGCCCTCATAAAATGAGTTTGGAAGTTTTCCTTCCTTTCTATTTTTTGGAACAGTTTCAGGAGAATAGGAATTAATTCTTCTTTAAATGTTTGATAGAATTCCCCTGGGAAGCCATCTGGCCCTGGGCTTTTGTTTGTCTGGAGATTTTTGATGACTGTTTCAATCTCCTTACTGGTTATGGGTCTGTTCAGGTTTTCTATTTCTGCCTGGTTCAGTTGTGGTAGTTTATATGTCTCTAGGAATGCATCCATTTCTTCCAGATTGTCAAATTTGTTGGCGTAGAGTTGCTCATAGTATGTTCTTATAATTGTTTGTAATTCTTTGGTGTTTGGTTGTTATTTCTCCTCTTTCATTCATGATTTTGTTTTTTTGGGTCTTTCTCTTTTCTTTTTGATAAGTCTGGCCAGGGGCCTATCAATCTTATTCATTCTTTCAAAGAACCAGCTCCTAGTTTTGTTGATTTGTTCAATTGTTTTTTTTTTTTGGTTTCTATTTCATTGACTCTATTTCTCTGATCTTTATGATTTTTCTTCTCCTGCTGGGTTTAGGCTTTTTTTCTTGTTCTTTCTCCAGCTCCTTTAGGTGTAGGGTTAGGTTGTGTATTTGAGACCTTTCTTGTTTCTTGAGAAAGGCTTGTACCGCTATATATTTTCCTCTCAGGACTGCTTTTGCTGTGTCCCACAGATTTAGAACCGTTGTGTTTTCTTTTATCATTTCTTTCCATGAATTTTTTCAATTCTTCTTTAATTTCCTGGTTGACGTATTCATTCTTTAGAAAGATGCTGTTTAGTCTCCATGTATTTGGGTTCTTTCCAAATTTCCTCTTGTGATTGAGTTCTAGCTTCAGAGCATTGTGGTCTGAAAATACGCAGGGAATGATCCCAATCTTTTGATACTGGTTGAGACCTGATTTATGACCCACCATGTGATCTATCCTGGAGAATGTTCCTTGTGCACTAGAGAACAATGTGTATTGTGTTGCTTTGGGATGAAATGTTCTGAATATATCTGTGATGTCCATCTGGTCCAGTGTGTCATTTAAGGCCTTTATTTCCTTGTTGATCTTTTGCTTGGATGATCTGTCCATTTCAGTAAGAGGAGTGTTAAAGTCCCCTACTATTATTGTATTATTGTCAATGTGTTTCTTTGATTTTATTATTAATTGGTTTACATAGTAGGCTGCCCCCATGTTAGGGGCATAGATATTTAAAATTGTTAGATCTTCTTGTTGGAAAGACCCTTTGAGTATGATATAGTGTCCTTCCTCATCTCTTATTATAGTCTTTGACCTAAAATCTAATTGATCTGATATAAGGATTGCCACCCCACCTTTCTTCTGATGTCCATTAGCATGGTAAATTGTTTTCCACCCCCTCACTTTAAATTTGGAGGGGTCTTCGTGTCTAAAATGAGTTTCTTGTAGGCAACATATTGATGGGCTTTGTTTTTTTTTATCCATTTTGATACCCTGTATCTTTTGATTGGGGCATTTAGCCCATTAACATTCAGGGTAACTATTGAGGGATATGAATTTAGTGCCATTGTATTGCCTGTAAGATGACTATTACTGTATATTGTCTCTGTTTCTTTCTGATTTACTACTTTTAGGCTCTCTCTTTGCTTAGAGGACCCCTTTCAATATTTCCTGTAGAGCTCGTTTGGTGTTTGCAAATTCTTTCAGTTTTTGTTTGTCCTGGAAGCTTTTTATCTCTCCTTCTATTTTCAATGATAGCCTAGCTGGATATAGTATTCTTGGCTGCATGCTTTTCTCGTTCAGTGCTCTGAATATACTATGCCAGTTCTTTCTGGCCTGCCAGGTCTCTGTGGATAAGTCTGCTGCCAGTCTAATATTTTTACCATTGTATGTTACAGACTTCTTTTCCCGGGCTGCTTTCAGGATTTTCTCTTTGTCGCTAAGACTTGTAAATTTTACTATTAGGTGACGGGGTGTGGACCAATTCTTGTTGATTTTGAGGGGGGTTCTCTGCACCTCCTGGATTTTGATGCTTGTTCCCTTTGCCATATTAGGGAAATTCTCTACAATAATTCTCTCCAATATACCTTCTGCTCCCCTCTCTCTTTCTTCTTCTTCTGGAATCCCAATTATTCTAATGTTGTTTCATCTTATGGTGTCACTTATATCTCAAATTCTCCCCTCGTGGTCCAGTAGCTGTTTGTCCCTCTTTTGCTCAGCTTCTTTATTCTCTGTCATTTGGTCTTCTATATCACTAATTCTTTCTTCTGCCTCATTTATTCTATCAGTAAGGGCCTCCATTTTTTATTGCACCTCACTAATAGCTTTTTCATTTCCACTTGGTTAGATTTTAGTTCTTTTATTTCTCCAGAAAGGGCTTTTAGATCTCCAGAAAGGGTTTCTCTAATATCTTCCATGCCTTTTTCGAGCCCGGCTAGAACCTTGAGAATCGTCATTCTGAACTCTAGATCTGACATATTACCAATGTCTGTATTGATTAGGTCCCTGACCTTCGGTACTGCCTCTTGCTCTTTTTCTTGTGGTGAGTTTTTCCGCCTTGTCATTTTGTCCAGATAAGAGTATATGAAGGAGCCAATAAAATAGTAAAAGGGTAGCAAAGACCCCAGGAAAATGCGCTTTAACCAAATCAGAAGAGACCCCAAATTGTCAGGGGGGGAGAAAGGGGATAAAAAGAAGTTCAGAAAAAAAAAATTAAAAAAAGAAAACAAATAAAGAAAAAATATAAAAAAGAAAAGAATATATATATATATATATATATATATATATATATATAAAACTGCTGACTAGAACAGGGGTCACCCACTTAATTGTGGGGTATTTTGGTCTCTTAGAAGAAGTACCTCCCAAAATTTTAAAGAATGAAAAACGTATAAGAGTAAACACAATGAAGGGATGGAATATGCCTATAAAGATGAAAAACAAAAAAAATTTTTTTTTAATTTCTAAAAAAAGGAGTTGATAAAGTAAGTTTGTTGGGAAAATAAAGAAAAAGAAAGTGGAGATAATTTTCTCAGGCTGGAGACTAGAACAATCCTGGAGCCAGATTTAGGGTATATTTTGATCCACTAGAGGAAGTTGTACCCCAAATTTTTTAGGAAAAAAAACCCTTATATGAATACAAAAAATAAAGTTAAATACTATAAAGGATAAAATATGACTATAATAATGAAGGTTCAAAAAAGATTATTATTTTTTTGGAAAGGTATTGTTAAGATAGTCTAGTTAAAAAATGTTAAAAAAGAAAAGGGTAAAAGTTATAAAAAATTTAGCAGAAAAAGAAAAAAAATTAAAGAAAAAATTAAATTAATTGCAGGACTAAAGAATCATGGAGAGAAAGCCATGAATTCCGTGCTTTGCTTTCTCCTCCTCTGGGCCGCTGCTCTCCTTGTTAAGTGAACTTGGTCTTGGTTGGATTTCTTGTTGATCTTCTGGAGGAGGGGCCTGTTGTAGTGATTCTCAAGTGTCTTTGCCCGAGGCAGAGCTGCACCGCCCTTCCCAGGGGCCGGGCTAAATAATCCGCTCGGGTTCGCTTTCGGGAGCTTTTGTTCCCTGAACGGTTTCCGTAGAGTCCAGAGGACGGGAATGAAAATGGTGACCTCCCAATCTCTGGCCCAGAGGAGCCAAGATTTTGGGGCCCCACTCCTCAGTGTGCCCTCAGAGAAAAGCCCTAATCACTCCTGTCTCCCGGGCCTCTGTCCGCGCTCTGAGCTCACCCAGCCTGCGACCGGTTCAAGGTAACCCGAGCTGAGAGCTCACTCCTCGGCTCTGTCTCTGTAGCCAGCTTCCCCGCTCCAATACCTGTGAGCTCTCCGACACTCAGACACCCCCGATCCTTCTGTGACCCTGCGGGACCTGGGGCCACGCTGACCCTGTGTGGGCTTCACCCTGGTTTAGCCTCTGGAGCGATGTCCCTCCGTGGAGCAGACTTTTAAAAGTCCCGATTTAGTGCTCCGCTGCTCCGCCGCTTGCCGGGAGCCGGCCCCTCCCCCGCGGTCTATCCTCCCGTCGCTTTCGATTCACTTCTCCGCCGGTCCTACCTTTCAGAAAGTGGTCGATTTTCTGTTTCCAGAATTGCTCTTCTTCCTCTCTTCGATCTCCCGTTGGATTTGTAGGTGTTCGGAATGGTTTGATAAGCTATCTAGCTGATCTCTTGCTACCCGATGTAGTCTCAGCCTGCTACTTCTCCGCCATCTTGGCTCCTCCTCTCAATGTGACCATATTCTTATCCTTTGTCTTGATTGCCCCGCTTGAGACTCTGAACAAGACCAAGCTAGCCATGCCCAGACTCCTGATCCAGAGAAAATATGATAATAAATATGCATTGTTTTAATCTACATTTGTGATAATAATGTTATCAAAACTAAGAATGTGATATAATATTCTTATGTGAAGGAAAAAGACCTCCGATGGCTCTCCTCTACTTTCAGTACTTCACTTTGGTCACCAATGTGTGGATTTTCCCCACACCAAGCAATTCTGCAGCATCAGCTGGGTATCCTACAATTTAACTCAATCAACTCTTACAGTATCTACCTGGAAGCAGAGTCACCTCCCATAGGTTAGGGGTTCAGTTCTACAAAACTGCTCCCCCACTCTTCCTCCCATTTCAGATTCCAATGACAAATTGGGGTTGTTGCCTGTTCTTCTAATTGACTGACTGTAAGTCACAGTTTTCTACAACCCCCTCCTCAGTTTCAATTAATTTGCTAGAGCATCTTGCAGATGTCAGGAAAATAGGATATAACACAGGAACTGCCAATGGAAGGGATGCATAGGGCAAGGTATGTGGGAAGAGGCATGGAGTTTCTGAGCCCTCTCTGGGGATGCCACCCTCTCAGGATTTCTAGGTGTTCACCAATGCCAAAAGCTCTCAGGACCTTTCATTCAGGACGTCTATAGAGGCTCTATTATATAGGTATGGTTGATTAGATTATTGGCCCCTGGTGATTAATTCCAACTCCATAGTCCCTCTCCCCACACTGGAGGTTGGAGAGGCCCCTGAAAATGCCAACACTCTTGCCACATGGATGGCTTACCTGGCAATTGGTCCTCATCCTTAGAGGCTTCCTAGAAGTCACCTCATTAACATAAATTTAGGTGTGGCTAAAAGGAAACCATAATCAATAACAAGACACCCCTTTCCCCTTTATTATTCCTGACTGATTTCAGGAATTAGAATGTTTTGAAAGCAAAAGACCAAATATTATAACAAAAGATTCTCCCATTGCTCTAATTGCTTAGGGAATTGCAAGGGTTTTAGGAGCCTGTGAGCCTGGAATAGGGACAAAGACAAAAATAGATATTTCTTATTATACATCATAATGTCACACCTTATTAGAAATTGGAAGTTAGGGCACTTGGGTGGCTTAGTTGGTTGGGCGACTGCCTTCCGCTCAGATCATGGTCTTGGAGTCCCGGGATTGAGTCCCACATTGGGCTCCCTGCTCAGCAGGTAGCCTGCTTCTTGCTCTCCTCCCTGCTTCTGCCCTCTCTCACTATCTCTGTCTCTCTCTTTCTCCAAGGAAGAAGGAAAGAAAGAAAGAGAGAGAGGGAGGGAGGGGAGGAGGGAGAAAGAAAGGAAGAGAGAAAGAAAGGAAATTGGAAGGTAGTAGGCATGAAGTGTTGTGATGATTGAACTTCCTTTCAAAAGGTTCATCAAAATGTGCATATGTGCATGTGTGTGTGTGTGTGTGTGTGTGTGTGTAAAGACAGAATGTTAGCAATTGGTTTTTGCACATTTTTTGGTATACTTTCAACTTTTCTGTATACTAGAAACAAAAGTGGAAAAAAATTGTTGGTGTTTAAGCATGTTGTCAGAAGTTCAGTTTGGTACAAAAGCATCTTGTTAACAAGAGGCATTCACTAAAATTATAAAACAAACAAACAAACAAAAAACCAAAACAAAACAGAAGTCCAGTACAGCTAGAGGTTTGGACCTACTTCCTTCTTGTATGTAACTTATTCTCTGATCAGCCCACAGCCTTTGTAAAGTTATTTTACCCAACTTTTCCAGATTAGTTTTTATTATTTTTGTTTTTAATGTTTAGCAGTCATTTTGACATCTTGATTGTATGTAATTATCAGGGTCTTATCTTGTCTGGAAGGGTGAAATACTTAAGTCTGCTTTTTAAAATTCCAAAAATGCAGCCAAATCTAGCAATTTCATGTATTTTTATTTTGGGCATTTGTGTACAAAGACACATAGTTGATAGGGAAGCTAAGACCACTTGTTCAGACATTTGTGTTGAAGGGTCATTTTATCACACACCTGGAAAGGATACCTGCCAGTTTCTTCCAATTAATGGATTTATGGAAATTCACAGAAGGTAAATGACAATGTTAATAAAATGTAAGAAGTTCAGGTAGATTTGAAAATGCGGCCTGGTGATCTACTAATGATTACAGAGATGTGAGCATGTAAAAAACTAAAAAGGTGCCATGTGGCACTCTAAGATGGGGTTTTGCCATTCCCGCCCATGAAATTAAAGTATTTTCTCTTTCTCTACCTCTTGCCCTTTCTGTCTCTTCTTTTCGTTCCCTGTTTCCTTCCCTCCCCAAACTGGCCTCAAGTTGACATTCTTATCTTAACCCTTAAAGCCTTTTTCAAAAAAAGTGAAAAAAGAAAATGGGTATCTTTGGTTCTGTTTTGTTTGGGGGAGGAAACCTGACATTTTTGCTTTATTAGATGTACTTTGCAGATGGAGAACTGATTATAAAAATCATTTAAAATTGGGCCCACAAAAGTCTTGTAAACCAAAAGTATTTGTTAATGATAATAAGTAAAAATCAGGTACTTAAATGTAATGATTTTTCCAAAATGGACTTTCAAAATTTGACTGGCCTGGAAGGAAAATGTAAACAATTCTGAATTTTTTCAGTTTGGCATGGAAATCATTGAGGTAAGAGTAGGTGACAAACCGGGGGTGGTAATATGTCTATTTGGGAAAAGGGAACTAGAAATGGACTTCCTTTAATCGGTCTAAGAAGCAATTACTGTAGTATTTTTTAAAGATTTTATTTATTTATTATAGAAAGAGAATGTGTGCGTGAGCACACACATGGGCTCATATATGTGAGGGGAGGGACAGAGGGAGAGAGAAAGAGACAGAATCTCCATCAGGCTCCCCACTGAGTGTGGGGCTGGATCTCATGGCCCTGAGATCATGACCTGAGCTGAAATCAAGAGGTCGCTCCACTGAGCCACCCAGGTGCCCCAGAAATTACTATAGTATTAACTCGACTGGAGTCTGGCCCCAGAGGAGTAACTTTTTCATTTCTTTAGCACCACAATACCCTCTGACTCGTACAAATGTAAGTGCTTCTCCTTTAAAGAGGCGTGTGCCTGTGCAGGCAGGCAAGCCTGAGACACATTGATTCAAGTGCTTGGCATCTATTAATAGAATCGCAGATGGGGACAGAAGTGTTTTAACTCAATTATGCCTCAAGACCTAAGGAAGTGGTTCATATTGATTCTTCCGACTGACACTTCAGGCTTCAGCAAATGGGAAAGAAAAAACAACAACAAAAAACCAGAACAGAACAATAACAACAAAAAACCACCTTTTTTCTCCACTGCTGACTTCTCTCATGATTACCATTTATTGTATGAATATCTACTATGTATCAAATACTTAACGAGTATTCTAATAATGGACAGTATTTTAGTAATGTTATAGGTAATAGATTGCTAATAATATAGGTGATATTTTTCCCATTTGATACATAGGAGAAATGGAAGGTATAATCAATGAATTAACTCAGTACTTCAGCACAGCAAATGGTGCAGTCTATATAAGAGCTAGGCCTGGGTGGCTCAGTCAGTTAAGTGTCTGCCTTCAGCTCAGGTCATGATCCCTGATCCCAGGATGCTGGGATCGAGTCCCATATCAGGCTCCCTGAGAGCCTGCTTCTTTCTCTGTCTCCCTCTGCCTGCTGCTCCCCTTGCTTGTGCTCTCTCTCTCTCTGTCAAATAAATAAATTAAAAAAAAAAAAATAGAGCCAGGCCTAACCCAAGGCTACCTGCCTGCCTTAAGAGAATGCTCTGAGACAATGAGAGCTTTTAACTCAGTTATGATACAGGGTTGGTAGTATGAACATGTCACAGGTAACAGATGACATTAATGCTCTGAAGTGTAGTAGTCATGACAAGAAGCAAATAAATATTGCAAATGCTACTTGCAGTCGAGTA